>JACEVL010000946.1:47500-110000 GCA_020284085.1 Aporrectodea caliginosa
ATTTACGTATGTACATGTATGTATGTGTAAGAATTCTCCTCAAGATTTAAATTCATCTGCCTTATCTGTGATAATTGTTCGATTGATTTGTTGTGTATAGTTAATTAGCTTAAACATTTTGATTAATTAAAACACTCGCCCGAAGACACCAGCATCGTATAGCGTGTAATAATTTATGATACTAAAATTAGGCACGGAGGACTACCAACGGATTGCCTTTAGATTAGAAAGAAGAACAGCAGGGAGACAGCGTATGAAATTTGAATTTGCGACAACCAAAACGAGACTAACCGCTCTCCTATAGCCTATGGAAGCAGACGAAGAAATCGGACAATCTTTAGTTCGGTGGATTCTGTTGAACTGGTCGACATTTTTAGGGAAATCTCCAGAATCTACGAATTGATTTCGACGTAAGTTATAGCCTATGCAATCGAAAGCCTTATTTATCGAACGCTGAAATCAATTCGCTGTTGATAGTCGATTGTGATACTGGACGAATGCGATCGCAGTTGCGATATGTATACATCGAGACACTCAAGTCTTCGAGTTTCGGATCTGGCTTACGAAGAGCTGTAAAAAGTGACGATAATATCGCTTTAAAACGAAGACAGAATTGCTTAATTATGAATGCGAAGCAGTTATAAAAGGTTAGCTGTATAGTCCTGAGCCCTGTAAAGATTTTCGTCCAGATACATTGTCTCATTTGTCTGTGATCGTGGATGCTTTACGACTATTGTTGATCGCATTTCTGAGATCTAAGTATCACTGTCTGCATCAATCGATGGCGCTGAGAAATTGGGGGTAAACATGGGCGTATTTAGGGTGGGGGGGGGGGTTTACGGGTTCAACTCGCCCAAAAGAAATTGCTGAATTTTTTAAATATGCTTTAATATGCGAAATGCAAAAAGTTAGCTTTTGCGACCATGTCCAATGGAAACGCCTCCCCCAAATAATTTTCTGACTCCTCTGCAGTGGGTAAAGAACTTGTGCAAGGTCCATACAATGTGGCCGTCTCAGCAATAGAGAAAAGTCTACGATTTTATTTCTACGCCAAAGCATAAGTTAGGCTACAATACGACGTTGCAATACGACGCAATCAAGGCATTCAACAAGTCGTCAGATCACATATGAATATAATTATGTAGGCCTATGTATGTTGAATATGTGTATGTATGTATGTATGTATGTATAATTGTATATGACATTTGTATGTATGTATGTATGTATGAATGTACATAGGCATGCACGTGTATGTACGTACGTATGCATCATACAGGCCAGGGATGGCGAACCTCTTTTTAGGTGCGTGAAAAAATGTCTCAAAACCATTTTTAAAAATACCTTCGCGTGCCCCTCGGAACTGTGCAGTATATAATATTGTTTGTCTCATTAGGTTTTAATTGACAAAGCGCTACAAAAAATTAATTAAAAGCCATTATTTCAAAGATGGTTTTAGAAAGATGTTATAAAAGTCCTTCATAAAAGTAAATAGGGCTATGGATTCCTACAGTGCTTTTGTATTTCTACGTCTGAAATTTTTTGGGATGCTCCAAATGCCGCGTTCCCAAAAAAATTTGAATGCGTGCCACGTTGGGTACGCGTTCCATAGGTTCGCCATCGCTGACAGTGGAGGCACCAGGATTTCAGGTTGGGGGGGGTTACAGATCAAAGCCCTTCCCTTTTGTCCCCTCCTCCCTGTGATTTGCAGTGATTGCCACCTTTTTTAAGGGGCTGAGCCGCAGTTAGGGGGGGCAAGCCCCCTATCCCCTCCCTGGCGCCGCCACTGATCGCTGATCTAGGCATTTAATATGATCATTTTTAAGTACTTCACAATAGCCCTGCAGTCTACGCTATCCCAAGTGCTTTCAACGTCCATTGACACGAACATCTGTTAGCAAATAAAGGTAGGATAACTATACAAAGCAATCACCGGCGAGCTCTCGCACGCACGTATAGCCAAAACAACGGGGGAGAGGGGTAATAATGCAATTCCTCCTTAGCAACCCTTTTGATCACTTGACGTAACAACGGTTATCAATCTCGCTGGATGTTTAAATGATCGTTTTTATAGCGCCGTTCGAGTGCTTCTAGGAACTCTCGGCGCTGGGCTAAGCATCGTTATTATTAGGTCATTAAATCTTCATCGCTAAGGAACTAAAACGTTCCTAAGATCACTGTCCCAATCTTTCATCGTCATCAATGTAAATAAATACGTATATTATATTCACGATTTGCGAAACGTCCGTCACTGCTCGTACTCGGGAAGTGCTAGTCCCAATCCTGTGGAAATGAGGAGGGCGACTGTCTGTGTGTTTCAGGAGTTTAACGACATCATGTGGCAACTAAGGTCGTTGACATCTTCTGTTTTTTGTTGTGTAGTGGTTTCGTTCACGCGCTTCTGCTTTTTTTCATAATTCTGGTGTCAGCGTCAGTGGGCTTTTGTTTTATATTTTTGCCTCTTTTCTATTAATATATTTTTCTCTTCGTATAATATTTTTTCAGACTCTTCAATTTTTTCTCCAATATATTTCTTCTTTTAATTTTTTAATTTCTTTTTCCCTCAAACGGAGGAGGGCGACGCTAATGACCTTCGTCATGACACAGTGTAGTTAGACAGCAACCAATGATAAGGACGATTTGCGACATCCATTTCACCTTTGTTCACATGGTGCATGCGTCTATAATTATCCAGAATATGTTGCCATCACCATCATGAGCAACTGCATTAGCAGAATTGACTTCATTATCATCAGCATCATCAGCATCATCAACAACAGATTTAGCAACAAAACATATAACAACGACCCAGAAACAATCATTATCTGTTGGCCCTTTGCTGCGGAATGACCTTTCTGCATGCTATAACAACTGATATTTCTGTTTCCGCCTGTCCTTTTAAGACTTTCCTTTCTCGAGGGTTTCTTCGCACTGGGAGCTCCTCTGATTAGGTTGTACTATATATATGAGAGGCGCTTTATAATAGTATGGAATATAATAGAATAGAATAGTCATCACTGTCGTTAAATTACTAATCTGTCTCTTTAGCGTTGTACTTTGTCTGATTATGAATGGTAATTTTGGCGATGACGACTTGGTATCATCATTGTCAAAATCATCACAGTCGTCGCCCTCACCATAACGAGAGACGACGACGACGACGACGACGACGACGATGATGATGATGATGATGATGATGACGATGATGATGGCGATGATGAGTTTGCGTTGTTTTCTGGACTGGCTTGGCTCGTGTAAGTTATAAGGTGTCCTATAGGGAGATAGCGGGGTTGACTTCTCCTTTATATGCTCCAATAAAACTTGCTTTATGAGGGAATCCGGCGAATGACAACGTAAATCTATCGTCAGTACCAGCACTCCCTTCTCTCCCGACTCTCCAGTCCATTCCTCCTTCTCTCCATACTTCTCCTTCTGCTTCTCCTCTATCGGTTTCATCCTTTAGTCGCCTCTTTATGTCGTTCTGTCTGCCTGCTTGTGTGTGTCTATCTGTCTGCCTGTCTCTGTCTGCCTGTCTCTGTTTGTCTGTCTCTAGCTGTCTTTCTTTGTCTCTCTGTCTCTGTCTTATGTCTCTATCTGTGTCTGACTGTCTGTCTCTGTCTGTGTCTCTGTGTCTGTCTGTGTCTCTGTCTGTCTGTCTCTCAGTCTGTCTGTCTCTCTCTGTCTCTCTGTCTGACTCTCTGTCTGACTCTCTGTCTCTCCTTCTCTGTCTCTATCTCCGAGGGATTATCTTTCGTACTGACAGTTCGTCTCGTGTATGCCTATCGTGGAAAGATATCGTGATGTGTGGACTCTACACATTTGTCGATAATGGAAAGACTCCTCGCTTTCCCGTATAGCCTATCTCTGTATCTGTTACTACACCTGCTTCTTTCTTTGTTTCTCTCTCCGCCTGTCTGTCTCCGTCTGTCTGCATATGCTTAAGTGCTGTCGTAGTCTCCGCTGGTGTCGTATGCCTGTCCGTTCTCCTGTGTCTGTCTCTTTCTGCGTGTGGATGCGTCCGTCTGTCTCTCTCTCTCTGTCTCTGTCTGTCTGTCTCTGTCTGTCTGTCTGTCTGTCTCTGTCTGTCTCTGCCTGTCTCTGTCTGTCTCTCTGTCTCTCTGTGTCGGAGACTAAGCCTTTGATGTTGGCCCCGTCTCATTCTGCGTGCGTGCGGCTTTTCTTGTTTCCAGTTTATTGCCTTCATCGTTTTCCCTACGTTTTCCTTTTCTGTCGTTGGTGCGATTAATAAACCTGCATCCGTCGTATAGTCTCTCCCTATGTCCCATTCTCTGTCCTCCTTTCTGTGTCTGGTTGTCTTCCTCCCTCCGTCTGTCCCATATATCATTACTTCTTCTGTGTATGGGTGGCGCTGTTTGCCCGGTTGCGCGGGTCCTGATAGGGATGGTTTGTGTGGAGAGCTCCAGGGTTGGTTGTGAGGGTGAAGGTCGGGAGTCTGTCTTCCTCTTGGGTCGGTGGTCCTTGGCTGAGAACCGATGATTATGCATGGATGTCTTTGGCGCCCATCATTCCAGCTCCTTTCATCTTCGTCGCATCCTTTGTTGTTGCTCGTTGCGTGCGCAAAACGCAAATTAGGTAGAAGCTCCGAGGTGTCTTCAGCTGCCGCAGCAGCAGCATCATCACCAGCATCAGCATCATCCGTCTGTTCCCAATGCCCATCCCATTGATCCGCAGCCTAACCAAGTTTCTACGGAGCCCGAAGCAGCCATAAGTAGCTCTTTAATTTCTCTCATCAGTCGTCGCTGACAACTGCTCATATAGGGGGGATGCGGGGGGTAGCAACGGCCAATTCTTCTAAGATTAAAATCCGCCGTTGTTCAGCAGCGTCTTCTATGGTCCTTGATGGTGTCTGTTCGCGTCGAAAGACGGTCTGTGACGGTCTTTAAGCCGTCAACGCCTTATTATTTTTATTATTATTACTACTACTATTCTTATAACTATTAGTATTATTATTATCATTATTATTATTATTATTATTATTATTATTATTATTATTATTATTAATACTATTATTATTATTATTATTATTATTATTATTATTATTATTACTATTATTCTTCTGATTATTGTTACTATTATTATTACTAATATTATTATCATTAGTATTATTATTACTATTATTATTATTGTTATTATTATTGTTTCCATAGACCTAAACACTGCTTATAGCAGTAAGACGTGAACATTCTTATATGCTATGAGGAATGACGCCAATCATCGGCGTTATGGCTGCAAACACTAATGTAAATATTACTATTATTATTACTAATATCTTAGGCATATTTAGCATCTAACTACTAAAAAACATAGACACAAACTGTTAAAACAGTCAAATTACGACCATTGATGTACCCTGCATAAGTGTACATATGATTTTTCTAATGACGCCAATCATCGTCGATATGACGGCGTCGTTAAATAAACGAATTTAAGTCCATACAGCCTTCGCAGTCACCTGAAAACTGTTCTGTTCGCGGGGCTGGGCTCCGAGCGCCTCTGAATAGCAGGGATGGGCAGTAATTGAATTTACGTAATTGAAATTACCTGAAATTGCGCAATTTCAAGTAATTTGTTAATTTGTAATTCAATTACATTTCCCGTGTATTTTGAGTAGTTAACTATAGGACAGAGCTGGCTTAATTTGCACCATAGTGACAGTTCTGGCTTAATTTTTACACTGACAGTTCTGGCTTAATTCTATATTTAGCTACCGGTATAAGCATAAAGTAGTCCAAGTACAGGTCAAAGGTCAAACGACAGCCTCGGGCAAAACAGACAGCCATTAAATTTGGCCAAGGGTTGCGCGGGTGGGGCGTGCGTGTGCCTACCCCTCACCATCCAAAGTGGCAATTATTTTTGGGTGTGAGCCACAGCAGGTGCCTACATCAAATTTAGACCCCTTTGGGTGTGAGCCACAGCAGCTGCCTACATCAAATTTAGACCCCTCCATTGGCGCTACAAGGGCTTTGAATATTCCCTAAACACAAATTGAGAGGTTTTTGTAATACACGCAATCAACATGCATATTGTTTTGGGCCTTTCACTCACATAGACAATCTTGGCCATTTACACTATAGGCCAATGCCTTTTGGAGTTTCTACAGGCATCCAATGAGCTTGCAACTCTGTGAATTATAGAATAAGGGCTTCATTAGGGATTGACGTCACACTCACACATACTATCGACTATCTTTCATTGTCTATAATAATCTATCTACCAAACACGAAAAGACATGAATTTAATCAATCTTTTATTGAAGCGAAACACAACATCAGTACATTAAACTGCATTAAGATGAGTTTAAGCCATGTAAATTCGTACGGTTCCGAGAACTCTAGCATCACACAATGGACAATTATCCAAAATGTCAGCACATTTTTCACAAGTTACAACATGAGTGCAAGGCAATGCCAGAATTTCTACACTATTCATTTTGCAATTTCTACAAATCACAGACGTCTTAAACTTTTCATTCGCCATCTTAAGACGTGATAGACGAAGCTCTCTCGAGTTCTCTTCGTTTCCTTCGACTTCTGGTGTACAAATTTCACACAGACAGTGATAATTTCCACACACATCAAACTGACAGCACTGAATACGACTCGTTTCTTTCGACGGAGATGGCGTTAATATGTGCTCTTCACTCCCATCGACTTCGTCTACACCGCTTTGGCAATCATCGTTCGATGGCTGCTCAAACATCTGACTAAGCTCCTCCTTGACATGCTTAAAACACATTTTCGTGTAACGACGTTGACCACTCGACGTATAATGACCACCGGCTTCTGAAATTTCACATTTAAATGCATCAACGGTTATAAGTCTTATACTGATATGACTGAGCGGAAGAGCTCAACCTTTAGTTTGTATTTCTCATTCTGCTTATATAAATCGAACATGTTATAACTTTCTATCAGTTTCTACAATGGACGTCAGTTGGACACATCCTTTCTCGGCTATAGTTAGTGGCCCCTCGGGCTGCGGCAAAACGCAATTTACTCTGCGTTTTATAGATCATTTGCCTCATATGGTGAAGCCGACAATCCATAAAGTAATGTGGTGCTATGGCATCTATCAAGAAATTTTTGATAAGTATCCACAAATTCAGTTTCACGAGGGACTTCCAGATTTGAATATTTTCGATGGAAAAGAGAGCACTCTTCTTGTGCTGGATGATTTAATGGCTGAGACGGACCAGCGTGTAACCATGCTATTCACGAAAATCAGTCACCATAGAAATGTTTCTATATTATACCTCACTCAAAATCTATTTTATAACAACAAACATATGAGAACGATAAGTTTGAATGCACATTATCTAGTTCTTTTCAAGAATGTTAGAGATTCAACGCAAGTTGCAAATTTGGCCAGACAGATGTTTCCTGGAAAATCACAATTTATGATAGAAGCATTCGCAGATGCGACTATGGTGCCGTTCGGTTATCTTCTAGTCGATCTGACATCTGGATCAGACGAGAGATGTAGATTGAGAACCAATATATTCCCAGGCGAAACGCATTATGTCTACATGAGGAAATGAATATAAGACCACGTAAATCTTCGTCACGTCATTCACTACAAAAATGTCAACAAGGCTGATGAAGAATTTTCTAGAGTTGAAGCTGCTTAAAGAAGCTTCACCAAAAATGCGGAAAAAGATTATGAAGAACTGCAAACAGACTCTCTTGTGTTGTCTTTGCGAATGCGCGCTCAACGTTTTAAAAGGGAATGTTCCGTTGAAGGAAGCTCAGAAGACTAGACTGAGTCGATTCAAACAGAAGCTCAGAAAATTAACTTCTAAGAAAACTCGTCAGAAGATTAAGAGACGAATCGTACAATCTGGTGGTTTCTTAGGTGCGCTGCTAACACCCGTGCTTTCCTTCCTCGGTACGCTGCTAAGCAACAAAATATAGTATGGAGCACACGAAAAAGATGGTTTTAGTCGAACCGCGACAAATTGAGAAATGGAAGGAAACTATGCTAGATAAAACTCTATCGAAATTAGACGGAGAAATGTACGAGATACTTCATCGGAACATTGCAGACGATGATAAAGCAAAATTGTACTCGAACAGTTTAAGTCGCTATTTGAATCTGGATAAACCTAATGTTATAACCAAGTTCGAATCGGGAGAGGCCGCCGCCGCCGCCACCGCCCAGGGTGCTAAACCACCATCAGTCGACTATTCGAGACTTATAGAACACGAAGTGTTGGAATCGGTTCCAAAGAAATGGAAAAGTCTGGCTTCTAGGTTGTTAACTCACATGAATGTCAATCCTGATATTCGTTGGAACTCAAAGGGAGAACTCGTTTTGAAGAATGCGACTATTCCAAAGACGCATGCCGTGGACTTGGTCAATGATCTGCTCCGAAAAAGAACGACGTCTTCGCTTCCAACCGGTTGGAGGCAGCTCGCCGACGCTTTGAAAGACTCAAATATTCCTCACGAACTAATCGGTAACCAAGATCGTTGGGCATATATTAATGCTTCCACAGAAGAAACTCCACCAGTTACACCGAGTCGCAAACGAGAAAGGCTAGAAAGTCTACCAAAGTGGATACAGTACTGATGGAATCGTATTTCGATCCTAAGCAAGCTGGCAGTTTCGGCGGAGTGTCGACTTTTCAAAGACACGTTAACGGACAATTTAAAAATAACGATATTAAAACTTGGTTGCGCGAACAGGACGCTTACACTTTACATAAGCCTGTAAGATTAAATTTTAGACGACGAAGAACTTTTACAGTTGGTATAGACGACTTGTGGCAGGCTGATCTTGTAGATCTTTCTGCATTGTCAAAACATAACGATGGCAATAAATACATATTAACCTGTATAGATGTTTTTTCCAAGTACGCATGGGCGATTCCGTTGAAAACAAAGGGCGGTACAGAGTTGACCGAGGCCTTTAAGTCGTTTCTTGTAGATAGACACCCTGCTCATTTACAGACAGATAAAGGAACAGAGTTTCTCAATAGAAATTTTCAATCCATGCTGCGTGATAATGCCATTCGCTTTTACACCAGCGAAAATGACGATATAAAGGCTTCTATAGTCGAAAGATTTAATCGAACGCTTAAAACGAAAATGTGGAAATATTTTACTCACACGAATACATATCGCTATGTCGGCGTTTTACAAGACTTGCTACTTTCGTACAACAACACTTATCACCGTAGCATAGGCATGGCGCCCACTCTGGTGTCTATGGAAAATGAAGCCCTTATAAGAACGCGCTTGTATGGTGAAAAGAAACGACCTGCAAAGTGGAGATATAGCGTGGGTGATAAGGTACGAATTTGTAAAGCTAGAATTGCATTCAAGAAGGGATACTTACCGAGCTGGTCGGAAGAAATTTTCGTAATCATTGCTCGAATACCCACCGATCCCATAACATATGAACTACGTGATCTAAACGGTGAGACGTTAAAGGGTAAATTCTACGAACCCGAGCTGCAACAGATTTTGAAAAAAGACGACGTTTACAAAATAGAAAAAGTTTTAAAGAGTCGCAAGCGCGCCGGCAAAACCGAATATTTCGTAAAGTGGAAGGGTTATGACAACAATTTCAACTCATGGACATCTGATATATTCGATCTGTAGTCGTTCACGAGTTCAGTTTCGTAAAGTATATCGCGTATATAGGGTCGTTTCTCTCAAGCTATAGAATGGCGCATTTTTACCTTACGTTGCCTAGTAACAGCTCTATGCTTTACTATCCCAATAACACTCTTACACATTATACGACGAGATTAGCGAATGCAATATCGTTGACTGGTGAATGGGAGGTTGGTTTGGTGGAAATTCAATATCAACATAGCTGGTCTAATTTAGAAAAAATGGAAGGTAGATTTACTTATTTACAAATGGGCAAAAGTGTCGATGATAAACCGCGAAGTTTTATGACTAAGACACTGCGTCTATCGCCTGGATATTACGAAACCCCCTCTGATTTAGTAGATTCGATAAATGTCCTTATAAAAGAAGCAGCCTGTGGAGGCAAATATGAATCGTATCCAAGGTTCACGTATAATCCTATAACGAAGCGTCTCAATGCAGATTTATCAGCAATGTCACGTGTAAATTTCTCTCCAGCATTATGCTCTATGTTGGGTATCGGAGGTCGTCAGAACCCAATTGAAAACGAAGATGATAGCAATTGGGATTGGAAAGCTACAAACGCTTGCGACATCAATCGCGGTTTTTCTTCCATGTACGTCTATTGCAATGTCTTAGAGCACGTTTCAGTCGGTGATACAAAAGCTCCGTTACTTCGCATCGTTCGCGTAACTGAAAAAGGTGGTCAGACAGTGAATACGATATACGAAAAACCTCTATATGTCCCACTACAGCTGAAAACATTTGACTCCTTAGAAATTGATATAAGAAGCGACACTGGCAATCCAATTCCATTTGAATACGGGAAGGTGATTGTGACACTACATTTCAGACGCTGCAAAATACCATATCATCTACAATGAAAAAACAATTTTGTTGCGATGCGAGTAGACTCGACTATGAAGATTATTATTTGAATCAGAGCGGTAACGGAATGTCCGTGTTCCAAGGTGCTCGTATGCAACGCGGACATGGTTTGGGGAGTTTTCTGAGCGGTCTTTTCAGAAACGCTTGGCCACTCATTCAAACAGGTGCTAAGGCTTTTGGAAAACAATTTCTGAGAACTGGTTTGCAGATTGCCAATGATGTCGTAGAGGGACAAGAACTTAAAGAGTCGAGCAAAAGACGTATTCCAGAAGGTATAAAAGCATTCGCATCATCTAGTGATTTCACTAACCAGAGTGGCAGTGGTAGGAAGAGGCGAAAAAGATCTCTTAAGCGAATTACTAAAAGAGTAAAGCACGACATATTCGGAGAGATCTAACAAACATGGCTTTCGTTCATCCACAGTCTTGCGAATGCACAAAGAGTGAATTGGATCTCTTCGTCGTGCCACCAACGCAGACCAGTATAGAGAGCGGCACCTTTGTAGAATATAACCCCATTGCAACTATTTCTCAAGGAAATCCAATAGAATTTAGTATCACCGGAGCTGGACAAGACTACATAGACTTGTCAAATTCACAGTTGTACGTCAGAGCTCAAATTGTAAAAGCAAACAACGATGCCATTGATGCT
Source organism: Aporrectodea caliginosa (assembly GCA_020284085.1). Lineage (NCBI taxonomy): Eukaryota > Metazoa > Annelida > Clitellata > Crassiclitellata > Lumbricidae > Aporrectodea > Aporrectodea caliginosa. The sequence continues at coordinate 58,654 of JACEVL010000946.1, forward strand.
GGTGACGAGGTTGGCCCCGTTAACCTGCTGTTACACAGTCTGTTTTCTGAAGTCGACATTACCTTAAACGATACACTTGTTACAGACTCGAACAATACGTATGCATATCGAAGCTACTTGGAAACACTTCTAAGCTATGGTGATGCAGCTAAAAGCTCACAATTGACGTCGTCTTTGTATTACAAAGACGTTGCCACTCATTTTGAAGAAGCCAATCCACACGATGCTAATGGTGTAAATACCGGATTCAGGAAACGCAGCGCATTGGCCAATGAAGGAAATATTGTTGAAATGTTGGGATGTATACATAGTGATCTATTCTTCCAAGATCGCTTCCTTCCTAACGATGTCAATATAAAGATACGTCTCGTGAGAAATAAAGACGCATTCTGCTTGATGTCTTCGGTCCAAGGAGCTGCATTTAAAGTTCGAATTTTGGAATGCAAGTTGTACATTAGAAAAGTAAAACTGAGTCCATCTGTGTTTCTGGCGCATGCAAAAGCACTCGAAGCCGGCAACGTGAAATTCCCCATTCGAAGAGGTGTTTGTAAAACCTTTACCATACCCAGAGGTAATCTCGATGCCACTCAAGAATGTCTCTTCTCTGGCCAGTTGCCCACTAGACTCGTTATCGGATGCGTTGACAATGATGCTTTTAACGGGAGCTATACAAAGAATCCATTCAACTTTAAGCACATGCAACTGTCACAGTTAAAAGTGTACTTGGATGGTCAGCAGCAATCTGTGAAACCATTGGAATTAAATTTCGCTAATAATCAGTTTATAAACGCGTACGCTTCGTTGTTCATGGGAACCGGAAAGTGGATGCGAGACGAAGGCAACCAAATAACAAGAGAGGATTTTCCGGGAGGATATGCTCTTTACGCCTTTGATTTAACAGCAGACTTAGCCGAAGGTGGCCATTTCAATCTGCTCAAGCAAGGAAATATTCGTTTGGACTTGAAATTTGCTCAAGCTCTGGCGAGTACGATTAATGTCATAGCATTCGCGGAGTTTGAGAATATCTTGGAAATTGATCGCTCGAGAAACGTGCTTTTCGATTACAAGAATTGAAAATGAATGGCAGCAGAATTGAGAAGATACTTCAGAAAGATGCAAAGTGTAGAGCAATGTTCTTGGGCGTGTTTGCGAGCGATAGACTACCTAAAACATTTGACAAAAGCAAACCGGCTCTAATCGTTTGTAATACCGACCCACACGACAAACCTGGACAACATTGGATCGTATTGTACATTGAAGATTCTACATACGGCGAATACTTTGATTCGTTTGGAGAGGCACCTGAAGCGCCATTCAGAACGTTTTTACACAGACATTGCGCTCGTTGGACTTATACGGATAGAAATTTGCAAAGCGTAGTCAGTCGATTCTGTGGACACTATTGTATATTCTATTGCATTCATAGAGCTAGAAACAAAACAGTTAATGCCATTGCAAATATGTTAACTTTGGACACTGGTCTTAACGACTATCTGGTTCATAATTTTGTGTGTAACACTTTAATGTACTGATGTTGTGTTTCGCTTCAATAAAGATTGATTAAATTCATGTCTTTTCGTGTTTGAAAGATAGATTATTATAGAGATTGAAAGAGAGCCGATAGTGTGTGTGACGTCAAACCCTAATGAGCCCCTTATTCTATAATTCAGCGTGTCATTGGTTGCGAGTACAAACGTCTAATGATGTGGCATGCCCCAAAGTTAAAGGCTGTAGTGTAAAATGCTGCCCGCTTTGTGGTTAATGAATAATGAATGAGCTTGGGCACTTTGCAATGGAGGGGGAGGGGTAGGCACACGCACGCCCCACCCGCGCAACCCTTGGCCAAATTTAATGGCTGTCTGTTTTGCCCGAGGCTGTCGTTTGACCTTTGACCTGTACTTGGACTACTTTATGCTTATACCGGTAGCTAAATATAGAATTAAGCCAGAACTGTCAGTGTAAAAATTAAGCCAGAACTGTCACTATGGTGCAAATTAAGCCAGCTCTGTCCTATAGTTAACTACTATTTTGTAATTTGAAATTACATTTCATGTCCCAAAGTAATTTGTAATTCAATTACATTTTTCCAAGTAATTTGCCCATCCCTGCTGAATAGATATCTCTAATCGGAGCTATTATACAGAAGCTCACAGCGAATGAGGGAATGAATGAATGAATGAATGAATGAATGAATGAATGAATCGTTACTGTGTGGAAGAATATCGTCATGCAGGTTAATATTACATTTCTAGTATTTTCTACTAACAGCATGTAAATTACGCCTGTGCTCAGACGAATAATTATCTGTCAACGTCCACTCTTTAGATGAGTTACCGCCGAGTTCTGAGAAAAAGTGTTATCTTAACCTCTTTTTTACCTTTAAGTAATTAGAGCATATATAATGAAGATTCAACGCAAAGCTCTGAGGGCAATCGGTCACCTGTAAACGGATGGGGTGTTTAATCCTGAAAAATTTCTAATTAAATGCGAAGATTCGTGTAAACTGCCTATAGGGGAGGATGTAACATTTCTATCCTAAGAGCCTTGATTTGGATGGAGAGGCGATCGTGAGGCGACTATTCTGCCCTCCTCGCACAGTCCTCTGTGGCCTTGGGAGACGTGTTTACCATATCTACCCAACTCCTAGCTCTCCCCTCATTCCGCCCTCAACCCGGTCGTGGAGAGAGACAGACAGAGGCAGATAGAGAGACAGTGAGAGACAGAGAGCATTCCATGGCCTGCGGGGTTTAATACAGGTTTGTTTAGCTTTCATGGAACAAACGCCTCTTCTAGTCGGTTTTTTACTCTTTGTTTCTCCCTACGTCTCTCTATCTCCTACGACCGTCTGTTTGTATGTGTCTGTATTTCTCTTTGTGTATGTCGGTGTACTTCTTTGCATTCGTCCGCGTCGCTATGCAGTGATAATCTCCGTCTGTCCATCCTTCTGCTTAATTATCCTTCTGTATGTCTGTCTGTGTATCTATCTGTCTGCCTTTCTGCTTGTCCGTCTGTCTGTTTGTGTCTGTCCGTCCGTCCATCTGTCTATCTGTCTGTCTGTGTGTTTGTCTGTCTGTGTGTCTCTCTGTCCGTCCGCCTGTCTGTCCCCTTGCCACTTTCTCCTATAGGTCCCTCTATGCGTTTTGCGTTCCTATGCGATTTCCTCACTGCATGTCTGCGTGCTTCTATGTCCCAGTGTCTCTGCGCTTCTCTGCCTGCATCTGTTTCCGTCCGTCTGTCTGTCTGGCTGCCCTCTAGACAGCCGAGTCCATTGTTGTCAATGATTTTAATCCGTCTCGATTGTCGACGGACAGACAGCAAGGCGCGACATGTTGCTGACATGAATATTCATTATGCGCTTGATTGGCAGGCAATTCTTGCATGATTACGACCACCGCAGGGCTAAGGAGATGACGACGGGGGAGGAGTCTCAACGGACAATCTGATTAGTCCGTTAGAGTCCTATTATGCAGACGACAACAGACAAAATAGTGAAAATACATCAAGTATTAAAGTAAATATACAGTAGCTATATATTGCTAAGCTTTTCGGAGCATATATCATACATATATAAGTGTCTGCATGTCTGTTATACGTGTATATTTGTATGTATGTATGCATGTATGTATAGTTTAGGAGATATATATATATATATATATATATATGTAGAAGAACCTGATGATAATGAAGATGTCCTTCAGCAATATAGCCTTGAACTCCTTTTCTACTTTCAAGAAACTCCAAGAAACTCACCAATGTTTATCATTGTCCTTCAAACATCTCGATATCTAACTGCGCTGCCTCTGGCCACTGACTATCCGCATCTCAGATTCACATTTCTGTGGGACTTTGTGCGCGGTAAAAATAATTGTGATGAAGATGATGATGATGATGATGATGATGATGATGATGATGATGATGATGATGATGATGATGATGATGATGATGATGATGATGATGATGATGATGATGATGATGATGATGATGATGATGATGATGATGATGATGATGATGATGATGATGATGGTGGTGGTGGTAGTGGTGGTGGTGGTGTTCGTGATGATGGTGGTGATGGTTGGTGATGAAACTGATGATGATAAGAACAACAACTACAACAACAACAACTTGGAACTGTTTTCCTTTGAACATCGAACCTTCTTCCTTCGAATTTCGAATCACTTTCCTTTGAATTTACTTTTGTCATCCTTCGTCAAAGACAAATGCCTACGCCAATTCTTCTATTCTTCCGTCCATTCTCCTATATAGATAGATCCAAGAAGGGAGTGGCTGCAGTGGTTTATGTTCGTCTGCGTATAAAGCGCCGCCGTCTCATCAAACAAGGCATCACGCGATGTTTCTAAGGAATTTCTTAATACACTTATCCAGTGGCGTCTCTTGGATTAAGAGTCGTAATTAGGTGGAGTAGACCGGAGAAACAGTCTAGATACAGGGAGTGGAAGCGGAAGGAGGAAAGATGGAAGAGGATGGAGGAAATGTTGACGGAAATTGAAGTGGACAGCACATGGTAAAGAATTAGGAATAATATTGTAAGGGTATACTCTGAAATCTTTGGTCGACAGACACATGGACAGACAAGTAGACAAGTAGACAGAAAGACACGTAGACAGACAGACACGTAGACAGACAGACACACCAACAGACAGACACACCAACAGACAGACAGACACACCAACAGACATTGACAGACAGAGAGAATGACTGACAGACAGCCATACAGACTGACGAACAATTGAAACAGACTGTATACAAACGGACAGACAGATAAAATGAGTGAGAGACGTATACAGACTGACTGACTCACTGATAGACGGACAAGCAGACAGATAGATTGACAGGCAGACAGACAGACAGACAGACAGACATAAAAAAAACATAGTCCCGTGCAGCTCATAAGCAAGATCCATAGGTCACGTGCTTTTATAATTAGAATTTTTCTGTCGTCTTCCGGAGATGAATGGAAATGTAGCTTAACGACCTCTAATGCGATCAGATTTTTGTACTATAGACTTGCGCTATATAAAGCTCTTTACAAACCGTCTTCCGTCCGCGTTCGTCAAGAGCAGATTAGACGTGAAACCGGAAGCCGAATGAAATTCTAAACGCCGCCTATGACAACACAGGATTCATTTGGACGAGTATACTAAAGGTCACTACATTATTACGTGTCTGTGTGTGTGAATATAAATATATATATATATATATATATATATATACGTAATAATGTGTCTGTCGAGCATATATATATATATATATGCTCACAAACACATACATAATACATTTGTGTATAATTATATTATGTGTAGTGAAGAGTATGAACGTTGGACCTGTGCATAATTTAGAGCTTATAAAAATTATGTATACGCTTCAGAATCCGCGACTTTTTCGCGTGTCGGCAAATACACAGGATAATAGATGTGACCCTCGGGAGGAAAATGACCCAAATCTCTAATTTGTGGAACAACTATGCCCTGTGGTTTTTCGTTGTTGTTAGGACAGATGTGCCAACTTTAATCTCAATATGCCCCAACAAACCAATCATATTATGCGCCCAAAAATAGCCATTTAAAAACTGCGCCTCTGAGAAAATCAATTTCGATATTTGCAGATGTTTGAGGCGCCATGGTTCTGAAAGTTATACATTGTTACGGCTAAAATGTTATTGATATTTATTGCACTTGAATCTACTACCAGCAATCGATTCTTTATGCATTATAGTTGTGCAGCTATATAATTCAATTAGGTGTATACAGTGGGAAAGAATAGATTAGACAGATTATTTATTATAAGCTATACCTCGTATATATAGAGATCCTGAGTGGCCGAGTGGGTTGGTAGCCCGCTCACCACGCCGGCGGCCCGGGTTCGCTTCCCGGTCGGTCGGTTTATCAGAGATTTTAATTTCTCGGAGCTTTACTGCGGGTGGCAATATAAACGTGGAGTACAATACAACGCAACACAATATACTGAAGCGCGGTGGTATAGGGGTATGTTCGGTGCCTTGCAGCTGGAGGGTTGCGGGTTCGAATCCACCTCAAAGCTGCCGCGTAGGGACCCTGGGCAAGTCCTTCACTCGCAATTGCTCATGCGCTTCGGCGTGAAACTCCGATTCAGCGTCCGCGCAGTAGTCGGGAGCGCCTCTGAATGGGCAATCTGGAAGTGGCGCTATAAGAAGTGTTCAAATACAATACAATACAATACAATATACATGCAGGGTGGGCCAAAAAGTAACCCCTAGGCATTTTTGCTAATATTTCGGCCAAAAGTAAGAATTTTTAAATCACGTTTTACAGGCTCAAAGGTAATTCATATCTACGTATAATGGCTAAAGTTCACCGAAAATGTTCAAACAGAACAAGAGTTATATCACTTTTAGTGAGTCCAGTGATTTTAAAGTTCTTACTTTTGGCCGAAATATTAGCAGAAATGCCTATATAGGGGGTTCCTTTTTTTGGCCCACCCTGTATAGTGTCTCATTTTTGCCACTTCTTCTCTGCTTATGAAAACATCATCCTGTAACACTATCCGTGCCGGTGTTGCACAGCTTCCTTTCTAACAGAAAAACAAAAATTGGTCGAAACTAACGGGTATACAGTTTGGTTTCGTTTGTTGAAACCAGAACCGAAACAGATTTTTCGTTGATGGTCGCTAAAGTATGATGGCCTGTGTGTTATGAAAACAGGTGAAAGCGCGGTGTGCATGCATATTATACAAGAATCACGCTACCTGCCTATGACATTGAATGATTGAACGCATTAATGCAGCTCTGAAAAAGTTCGCAGACGGCATATAATATGTAAGAAGATCCATGGACGGCAGCAGAGCTGATTTCTCGAGCAAACAGGAAGCTCTTCCAGAAATCACAGTTTCTTGGCTACTGAATTTGGGTTGGTGTGCTATCAGCACTTGCCACCTCTTCGTGAAGACAAGTTCTTCTATAGAGAGAGGACTTCCTATTTTGCTGCCTATTGTTCAATCTAAATTGTCTGAGAGTAGTTTTGTTAGTCGATGTATGCGTTTCATGCAGCAGTACTGGCTTATCCATGGCACCATTAACTACCTCCCTGCAGTCTGAGTGGACTAACATTCTACTGACCTCATAACCGATTGGGTTTGGGTTTGGTGTGCCATCGGTTGAAACCTTATGCAATATGAAATGTGCCGGCGCTATATATTAGCTGTAGCTAATAATAATTGATAATAATAGTGCATTTTCTATAGCGTCTTGGAATAAACGGTATAAGCTACATTTCAGGCATTTTAATAAGGCTTAGTTGCATCTTAAATGATTTACTGGGCCACACGAACATGTACATTTCTGTTAATAAGTCAGTTTGTTTCAACCCCATCCTATGATACGAAAAAGTATCAGACCCTTCTTTCAGGCATGTTAATCAGTGTACAGGTGTTGAATCATACATAAGGTGTGCAATGCATATAATTAGTATATACCTATGAAAGCCTCTTCTGTTGTCTCATTTCGTTTGTTCTCCTCAAGTGATGCTCAGGATGAAACGGAATGCCTAGAACGAGGTGTCGTTGCGTGAAGTAACGCCCAACTAATAGAGAGGAGGGAGTTAGAAGGAAACGAAGGAAACGAAGAAAGAGCAAGCATAGGGATGGAGTATATAGGGAGAGGAACGGGAGAAGGTGGAGAATACACGTCGCATAATCGGATCTCAATGATACTGGCATCGTGTTGCCATGGCATCCAAAGGCACAGCTATACATATATATTTCATGGCACCTTGCAAGCAAATTCAACGTTGTAAATGTGGTCAGTTGTTCATTGTCTGAGAGCGCTCAACAGCAACGTATCTGCATTCAACCAGACATGCACTAGGCGCGGTGGTGTAGGGGTATGTTCGGTGCCTTGCAGCCGGAGGGTTCGGGTTCGAATCCACCTCAAGCCGCCGCGTAGGGGCCCTGGGCAAGTCCTTCACTCGCAATTGCTCATGGGCTTCGGCGTGAAACTCCGATTCAGTGTCCGCGCTGTAGTCGGGAGTGCCTCTGAGTAGAAATCTTGAAGGGGCGCTATAACAAGTGCTCACACATACATACTATTATGTGCGACTATATAGTAGGCAACAGACTATATGCGTTACCGTCAGAGTGACTGTGCTTGATTGTCCTATTATAGTTTAGGTACTGACGGATGTATTACGCCGTCCAAGGCGTTCACGTCTTCCAAGGTGTTGTGTTTAATTTCCTCCACTCTTTGTTGAAGACTGAAGAGTGCCGTCATTTCTTAAAGAATTGACCCGCGGGTGCCTACCTACCATGGTTAAAATGATTTTGTGGGGATTTATATGCCCTAAATGGGGTGCCCGATACTGCAGTGGTTAGCATAGGCTGTCAATCGAGAGGTCGGGGGTTAAAATCCCCGCCAGGGCAGAAATTTGGTTCGAGATGTATGCTCCACCTGCACCGTATAGTCAGCTCAGCTAGAATGAGTGCACTGACCGTACACTGTCGTTGGGAAATTGTCCATACGACGAAACAGACCGTCAGATTTTGTCACCAGAGTTAAACATTAACTAGGTATAGTTTCAGTTTAACGACTCTGTGATAACAAAGATCATTAGCGTCGCCCTCCTCCTTCATCCAGACTTGGGACTGGAACTGCCGGAGTACGATCAGTGGCGGAGTACCAAACATTAACTATAGTTTTGTGCCCTGTTTTATCCTCGATAATCCGCCAAGTGGGCGTTAATCACATGGTTTATGGCGTTAGATAACTCTTCTTGGAAGAGAGTGTGCATTCCGGTGAATATGAATATGGGTAGATCACGTGATGGGGCTTGTTTACAGTGAAACCTTCCATATAGTTGCTCCCATGGTGGCATGGGCGTATTTAGGGGTGGTTTTACGGGTGCAGACCCCCCAAATAAGTTTCCCAAAAAAATGTTATAAGCTTATGCTTTTACATGGGAAATACCGCAAAAACCTTAGTTTTTGCGACCATCTCCAATGGAACCCCCCTTCGAAATCTTAAAACACCCTCCGAAATTTTTTCCTGGCTACGCCCATGCATGGGGTGTACTGCTGCTGATGTTGGTTTAAGAATCGCTTGGCTAACAACATCAGCTATTGTCAGTTATGCCACAGCAGCACCAGAAGACAAAGATCGCCCGCTCCGACTCAAAGAACAAAGAATCCAGTCATTAATTCCCGTTATAGCCAACGACAGTCAGTGGCTGGCAGCATGCCACTGAACAGAATCAATTTATGTGATTGCGAACTCGTATTGTCGTTTATGAGAGATACTGGAAGCCGTCATTTGTTTATGAAATCCATAGCAATCTGAGTTTGGCGCAGTGACCAGTTAGGTCTCTACAGTGGCGGCGCCAGACATTTTTTTTAACCAGGGCATAGCCAGGGCAATCATACAAGCAACCAGCGCAGGGGCGCTTTATGCCCCAAATAAATTCTCGGCAGGGCAAAAATTCTGGCAGGGCAACGACCAGGGCAAAGGCCTTTTTTACCAGGGCATTTGCCCTTGCATGCCCTGGTGTCGTTCCGCCACTGGGTCTCTACAGTCTCGAATACCAGGAGACAAAAAATGCTATTCTGAGACGAGTTATATAATTATATATATATATATATATATATATATAAAGAGTATTTTTCAGCATAGCAAATATTAAATACTTGCTAACTATGATGAGCTTAGCGACAATGAGTAGATAGATAGCGGATAGGTTTTATAGCAAGAAATGAAGAGCTACCGCTAATGTAAATAAGTAGGCCTACTTATTTATATACATATATGTATATACAGGATGTATATATGTTCATCTGATATATATATATATTTATATAGCTCATGTTTCGTTATATTGTAATGAGGCCGACGTCCATCTTAGGGCATATAGGAAACAAGTCGTATAACTTCCTGAAGCGTTATCGACGATACTTCTAAGAGCCGAGTGTTTCTAAATACAGGCGTGACCCAGAAAACGATTGTTCTCCGCGGCTAAAGAGATGAACGGAGAGCAAGAGGCACACAAGGGTCGGCCTCTTTTGATCTTTATTTCGATGTTTACCACGCCGCTCCCGAGAGGCCTATGCATCGATCACGTTGGCCGGCCACGCCCCTTTCCGGCGGCCACGCCCCCTTTCCAGCGACTACACCCGCTTCCGGTTAGGTGGTGGCAGAATTCTAGTCACAATCCGAAGATCAACCGTGGACCGTAATTTTCCGAGTGACGCGCCTCATGAATATGCATGACGACCTGGCTGCTGGTCTGAGAATCGCGTGAATGACGGATTGAAGACGCGTTACTTATAGAGCCAATCGATTACTGCTCGCCGAGGTTCCTTAATTATTCGTCTGGTCTTGCGATTAGAAGGATCCGCCGTCGTTTGCGCCTCCCGCTGCTGCTGCTGCTGCTGCTGCTGTGCATGATGGGATCGATAGCTTCCCGCCCGAGTGGCGCAATTGTTTGACCACGTGACACCGGAACAACGACATAAAAGAAAAACTGACACAGTTCGATGTGTGCATTGTTATCTCTTCGCTCTTTCTCTCTGCCTACCTGAGTGTCTGTCCGTCTGTTTCTGTCTCTCTGTCTGTGTCTGTCTCTGTCACTCTCTGTTTGTCTCTCTATTTTTGTTTCTCTGTCTCTGTCTCTCTGCTTCTGTCTCTGTCTCTGTCTGTCTGTCTCTTTCTATCTCTCTCTTTCTCAGTATCTCTGTCTGTCTGTATGTCTTTCTGTCTCTCTTTCCATTTATCTATCTCTGTTGCCCTCCCTGGCTGGCTGGTTGGTTGGCTTGCTGCAGAGCTGGCTGCCTGTCTACCTTTACACCATTATGTCTGCCTGCATGTCTTTGTCTGTCTTATTGCCTGCCTGTCTGTGCCTGTTAAGCATCGTGACGACAAGCGGCGTGGTCAAAGACAGTTCTGGTGACGGTTGCCGGCTGGTGCTGGAGGGATAACCACCCGATCCAATCTGGGATGGAACCGGGGAACTTGAGAAGAGATTGAATCGATAACAGCATCTGCGGCGGGCCATCTCTATCGAGCGTCTCTATGCTCCATCCTTCATCACGATCAGCCCGTCAGAGACCAGATGACAACGGCTGTAGATTGAGTAGATGGGCAGCTGCAGCAGCATCAGTAGCAGAAATCGATGGATCGATTGATCGATCCGTTGATCCTGCTTTCCGTCGATCTGTCGGCGTTCTTTGATCATGATTTATTATCTCTAAATAGATGGCAGCTGAAGATACTGTCAGGAAATGACCAACGCCCTATTGATCGGAGCTCAGCTTAGGTACCTAGTTGCTGAGTAATTGTAATTCGTAATTAGTAGCTTCTATTGCGCCATTGTCTAATTTTTTAATGATGATGATGATGGTGGTGGTGGTGGTGGTGGTCGTGGTGGTGGTCGTGGTGGTGGTGGTGGTGGTGGTGATGATGGTGGTGGTGCGGGTGGTGGTGGTGGTGGTGATGATGATGATGGTGGTGATGATGATGATGATGATGATGGTGATGATGGTGATGGTGGTGATGATGATGATGATGATGATGATGATGATGATGATGATGATGATGATGATGATGATGATAATAATAATAATGATGATGATGATGATGATGATGATGATGATGATGATGATGATGATGATGATGATGATGATGATGATGATGATGATGATGGTGGTGGTGATGATGATGATGATGATGATAATAATAATAATAATAATAATAATAATAATAATAATAATAATAATAATATTCGTTTATTGATTCAAACTGAGAAGTACGTAGTAAGATTACGTGATTATAGTAGTAACAGATGATTGCAAGTTTAGCAGGAGTCAATTTAACTGTATGGCAGCCTGCAAGGAGCCCATCTGTCCTACTGCTCAGTTTACAGTCGCCTCTAGGGAGTTGAAGGCTGAGAAGATCAGTGCGTAAGTCCAATCTCCCTCTGTAAGGGAGACTGTCTCCCAGACTCTGTCTCCCAGACTCCGATTAGAATGCGACTCTGATGCTGCTTTGGCGCCAATGAGGCGCATTCGGCGCAACAGGTGCCTGTCGTCTGCTCGCTTACGTCCCCTCGTCACGCACCTGTCACGCTCTGGTGACTAGAAGTGGTTCGTGTCAATGACTGTGTGGTAAAGATGGTTAATAGGAAACCGTGTCGGCCATTGCACGTTCATTGATGCCGTCTTCAGCCCATCTCCATCTCGCGGTTCCATGTCGCCTTTGCAGCAGAAGCAGCAGCAGCAGAAGGAGGAGGCTGTGGCCTGCAGTGCCATCGGTCACCACGGCCACAGCCTCAGCAGCAGCAGCTGGTGGCCAGATGCTGTTTCTGAGATGATGAAGGGAGGCCGCTTTAAGAGCTTTTATTGATTAGCCACGATGAAAAACACCGCCTGCCATATTGTTATGTACTGTTTTTTCTCTTTCTGTTTCTGTCTGTCTGTCTGTATGTATGTATGTATGTATGTATGTATGTGTATCTGTCTGTCTGTCTGTGTGTATGTATGTATGTATGTATGTATGTATGTATGTATGTATGTATGTATAATGTATGTATGTATGTATGTATGTATATCTTTGTATCTGTGTGTGTATGTATGTATGTATGTATGTATGTATGTATGTATGTATGTATGTATGTATGTATGTATGTATGTATGTATGCACGTATAATCGTCGTATGTCCTCCGTATCCTAGACTGTATTGTTCTAATGTATTTTGTAGACCATGTGTTAGACAGATTGCTATAATGAAGTCCAAAAAACATGTCAGATATTTTTCTTGCGTCTCTCTGTCTCCTATCCGTCTCTCGTCTGTCCGTCCAACTGTCCGTCTGTCTCTGTTCGGCTACTTGTCTGTCAATCTGTCTGTCTGGATGTGCATGTATAATTTTGTATATATCAGCCAATATTTATGTATATGTATATATCTCTCAGGAATGTCACCTTCTTCCCATCGTTCCAGTATTCCCTTCGTCTTACTCCATTTGACTCATCCTCTGTTCCTCGTCCATTCCTCCTCCTCCTCCTCCTTCTCGTCCTCCTCCTCCTCCTCCTCCTCCTCCTCCTCCTCCTCCTCCTCCTCCTCCTCCTCCTCAATCAGCCTCTCCATTGTTCTCGCTTTTCCTCATTCACTGACACTCCCTTCCTTCAGTCACTTATCATGAATAAGATGGCCATTAGTTTTACTTTCAATTTACCGCTCTATGTTTGTCTCGCTTTCTCTCTGTGTGTATATATGCCCCTCTCTACCATTTCGTACGTCTCTCGTGTTTCTTAATCTATGCACTTGCCATGCCTGTCTGTCCGCCCACCTGCCTATAGGTGTGTCTCGCTGTGAGCGTGTCTTCATGGGCCTTTCCCGATCTACAGCGTATTTGTAGACCCTTGCTGTCCAATATGCGCCCCGCTAATTTTTTGCAACATATGTAAACATGAAGTAAAAGACAAAGTCACTGGCCTACTTGCATATAGCTACTCGTTCGCAATTTTGCTTATATGGCACTGAACTATATATAATAAAGCAGGCCATATAAGTAGTTAGTAAAGGGAGACCTTTACTAACTACTCATATATACATGGCATATATACATGCGATTATTCATTATGATTATTCCATAATAAATTTTAACGCAGTAATAATTTTCAATAAATTTAGTCGTTGCTTTTGAGTTTATTGTTTACGGTACTTCAAGAATAATTTCTTCGGTGGCCCACGGTGTAAAAAAACCGTTGGACTGCTGCACTGGTCTAGACGACGTTTCTCCTTCTCGTTGCGTCTTTCTCTGCCTTAGTCTGTCTCTGCCTTAGTCTGTGTCTGTCTTAGTCTGTCTGTGTGCGTGTCTGTCTGTGTGCGTGTCTGTCTCTTTTTGGATCTGTGTCCTCGGCGGTGTCGATGGTGCTGTCATCCATCCATTTTCCCTTCGGCTTAGTAGGTCTATAGACTGGAATCGAGATGACGCCGTTAAAAGCGTCGAAACAGCTGACGACGACGACGACTCTGCCTTAATCCCTCTGGGGCAACGCTAAGACACAGGCGACGACGACGGCGACCGCCTCTCCCCTCGCTCCTCATCATCATCCTCCAGCCTCATCCTCCTACTCCTCCTTCCTCCTCTTCCTCCACCACTCATCCTCCATTCTCTGCTTCATTCTCCACCCTTTTACCCCTCATCTTTCACCATCGTCCTACTCATCCTCTATCCTCTTCCTCCTCTTACAACCTCGTCTTCCTCCTTCTCCTCCATCCTCCTTCTCCTCCATCCTCATACTCCTCTTCCTCATCCGCCATCCTCTTCCTCCTCATCCTACTTCTCTTCCATCCTCTTCCTCTTCCTCATCCTCCTTCCTCTTCCTCCTCATCCTCTTCTCCACTCACTCTCCATCCTCTTCCCCCTTATACTACATCGTCTTCCTCGTTCTCCTCCATCCTTTTTCGCTTCTTTCTCGTCCTCGTCGTCCATTCACTTCCCCCTCATCCTCCATCCTCTTCCTCCTCCATCCTCTTCTTCCTCCTCCTCCTCCTCCTGCTCGTTCTGCTCTTCCTCCTCCTCGTCTTTCTCTTCCTCTCCATCCTCATTCTATTTCCGTTAGAGAAGTCCTCTCCTATTTGCAGTAACCGGTATGTTCTGCTGATATCATCATCCTCAGATAAATACTCAAGCGATTAAGGCTGCTGGCGATGATGATGACGACGACGACGATGATGATGATATTGATGTTGGTGCGGCTGAAGCTGTTGCTCCTGATGCAAGACTAGAAACTGCTTCCGATGGCCACTGAGTCGGTTCACCGAGTCCATCCGGATTTCCGGATGATTTAGGTCAATATGGACGTCTCTCCCACAGACAACACGGCCGTCTTTCCGGTAGCGCGCCTGCTCTGTCCCGCATCGATTACGAGTTCGAACCTGCCCTGTGTTACGACCTTTGGCAAAGTTTTAGGCGCACGCTGTCTGGGTCATTAAACAGTAGAGTCTGGCTCCAGCGCTTGAGCCTATACTGGCTCAGTGAATATACATGTAGTCATGGCGTTATAGAAGATGTTACAGCAAAGATAGATCGCGGGAACCATCTTATTCACAGTCGCTTCGTTAAAAACAAAATTGATAGGCAGGCAATTATAAAATTGGTTCCAGGTCAACAAGATCCAAGGTTCAGGGAGGCAGGAAATCAGATGGATATTGTGGATGGTGTTTAGAATTGAAGCATGCAGTGGAAGAGGTAAGGGAAAGAAGTGGAATCATGATAAGATTTGTTGAAAATCTCGGAAGACTATAGTAACTCAGTGGTTCTAATCCAGATGAAAAGTCCTCTGAATCTATTTGTATACAAACCCTGTTACGTCAATATGCTATGTTTAAGGCAAAATAGTATATTTGTAATATTTATAGATTTGTAATAGGCTAATTAAAATGTAAATGTTCAAATAAATACAGTAGTTAGATGACTGTCACTTCTAGCCCGGAAGTGACGTCACGTCACGTGGTGGCGGAGCATACGCTGGTGCCCTACTTTACATGGCGCATTCAGAATGGTTCTCTGCACCACGTAACGTCACTTCGGGGCTAGAAGTGAGAGTCAACTAGCCACTAAAGACTTAGTTCTGTTAGTTGAATCTTTACACTAATCTGTTTGAAACTGATGGTCCATCGTAGATTCGCAGCCTCACTTCCGGTTGCCTGACCTATTTCGGAACTGAACCAGGCTTCTGCAATGGTTGCAGCTTCAACACACCACTTTCACTTTAAACAATCAGTGGCTGCCTTGTGCATTTTCTAGCGATGCTATACAAATTAATATAGTAGAGTACAATAGTTATCGTTTTGAGATTAGTTAGCATTTTGTGTCTAATATAGACTATCATAATGCATGATTGTGCATGTACGCATCAGATATGCATGTACGATGATGTTTGTGAATATTTCCGGTATGTTCCTTCCAATGTGTTGTACACCCGCGCGGGTTGCTTTGAGATACTGCAGCGCCCCCTGTGGATTTCTGATGCAGGCGACATCTTCTATTTAATTATGCTATGACGAAATTCATAGGAAACGCGCTTTGAATAAGCTCCCAAGGGGCGGACAAAAGGAAGAAGAGGAAGAGGAAGAGGAAGAGGAGGAGGAGGAGGAGGAGGAAAAGAAGGAAAGGGTTTCACGGAGAGCAAACCTATACACTGTCAAGTGTCCATGCATTTGTGGTGATTCGGTGTATTATGTATGTGTATATATATACACACATATATATAATATAATATATATAATGTTTATGTGTTTGTATTATATGAATACTGCATATACTTGCATGCATATATGTATCTGGTTTTATATTTAATATACCATTTAAGTATTTCACAAGAAATCTGACAATTATACAAGCATGTTGTGTGTGTGTGTGTGCGTGTGTGTGTGTGCATGTATGTATGTGTGTGTGTGTGTGTGTGTGTGTGTGTGTGTGTGTGTGTGTGTGTGTGTGTGTGTGTATATGTGTTTCTGTTCATGTGTCTGTGTGTGCACAGTAGATAGGCATTCCCCATGTATACAGCCAGGGCTGGCGCAGTCTTTATGTACAGCCTAAGTTACATTGTATCGTTATATCAATTACAGAATCCCTCAGCTACAGCCAAATGATCCCGCCATCATTAAGTCCGCGCAGACGAGGATACATTTTACAGCCTGCTGCTCCGCTAGTCTTCCTGGAAAAGGCCGGCACTCTATTGACTCGCCTGCATTCCCATCGACCCAACTAAGGCTATTAAAGCGGCGCTATATAAATGCAGATTACATTACACAGAGAGAGAGAGAGAGGCTGCTGCAGCGGTTGCCGTCTGCCGTCGCTTGGCGGCGCAATTCGCCGTCGACCGGCAGAGGGCCAGAGAGGAAGACCTCTTTCTCGATATATGTCGTCACTGGTGATTAACCACACTATAAATTTCGCGTCGCCGGGCGCGGGATCAGTTTCCCGCCGTTGCAGAGCAGGGAAAGCGGAGCAGAGTTTGGGGAGCGACGATCGATGGAAATAGGGGGAGAAGATGGAAAGGATGGGGGATGGGGGAAAGAGAGGCCCGGGGTGGGAGGAGGGATGCCCGGCCGGGGACGGTGCAGGTTATCAACTGATTCCATTCGCCCGACCGAGTCGGCTGTCACGCTAGGCGAAACGCAAGATCCCCGAAGCGTGGCATTGTGCCAGGCTGCGATTAAGCGCGGCCGCCGCCGATGCCGCAGCCGAATGTTCATGAAGCAGGTCACGCATGACTGTGGACGAACAGTATAAACTTCAGCTTCAGCCGATCGGGATAAAGCGATGGCTGTCCGAGCCGCTTCTGCTCAGCCGATGAGGAACCAGAACAGCGGAGCGATCGACAAATATCACGTGATCAGACGATAGAGATTGCACGCGCATGCGCAGAGGCAATCAGTTTATTTTCAAATAAGAAAAACTTAAATGCAGAAGATTATGTGACGTTTGGCAATCGGACTACCCTTTGGACAACCCCTCTGACTTGACGCAGCGCTCGTGAATAAGCTGGTGCCCTGCGCTTGGCTTTCGAGTTGGGCTTTAGAAGTTTGGAGCTTACGATTTCGATGTTATTAAAATGCGTAGAATGAAGAAAGCCGTGGTGCAACTCATTCAATTTTAATGCAAAGCGTTGGTCACGGCTTAAGAGTGCCAGAAAAGGAATAGAAAGAATGAGGAGCGGGGTTGAATATCTAATATGGCGGAGAGAATTAAGAGGACGGACTGAGGGGTTGTCAGACCAATGAGCTTGTTACAGTCCTATATGGACGTCCAAAGGTCTTAAGGACCTATAGTTGAAACAGTTCGAACTCAAACTAGATTCCTATAGTCTGACTGAAATCAATGAAACGATATATCCCGCATTTATGTAAATCATTATATGTAAATTATGTATGCCTTCAAATGCCTATAAATTGACACCACACACACACGCGCGCGCGCAGACACACACGCACACGCATATGCATGTGTGTGCATATGTACATGTGATGTTCTGTATACCCGTATGCATATACACATGCATGCATAGGTATATATGTATATGAATGTATGCATATATATATGTATATATGCAAGTATGTATGTATGTAGGTGGATAGGTATGTAGGTATGTGTGTATATGTATGGCATAATTACTAGGTTGTCACTCGAGTAATTGCATTTTCATGATTTATTCTGTCCTATACCTTGCTATCGCTTACCGCCAGGCAGGGCTCAACGGCCACCCACCATCGCCCACCATCGCCCACCGTCGCCCGGCCACTGACCGACCGACCGACCGACCGACCGACCGGCGCTCGCTGGCCCTGCAGCCGCCGCCGCCGCCTCCGCCTGGTCGCCCGTCATTGCTCCTAGCCACCGCACCCATGGATAGGTGGCGCTGGTCATCAGTTAATATAAGCGGAAATCGATTCGCCATATTATGGCTACGATAGGACGTCTCTGCCTCTGTCTGTCCCGTCGTCTGCGTCCCTATGTCTGGGTCCGTCTCCGCGTCCCTCTCTGTCTGCGTCTCTCTGTCTTTCTCTACGTGTCCGTCCGTCTGTCTGTCTGTGTGTCTTTGTATTCGTCTCGCTCTTGATCTCGTCCGATGCTCGTCCGCAGCCGCTGCAACCGAAGCAGGAAGAGGAGGCGAGAAACCTCGCATCATTCTCCGTCGCATCCGCGAAAAGAAATGAAACGTGTCGCGGCGCACGACTGTGCCTCCTCTCCGTCGAGCGATGATGTCGGTTGGATTGAATGAGCCGAGGCCAGAGGCCAAGCAGAGGCCAAAAAGATGCCCGGCGCAGGCCAAGCAGAGGGCAAGCAGAGGCAGAGGGAGCGGGGATGGGCTAACCCCAACGCCATTTTCAATCGAGGAAGACGATTTCAATCAACGTGATCGAAAACAATCCCCCCCACGCAGAAGCCATCGCTTCTTCTTGTTATTGTTATTGTTGTTTGTTATTGCTGTTGTTGTTCCTCTTCTTCTTATTCTTCCTCTATTGTGAGGTTCTGAACGGGAACTATATAACAGCGAAACGACTGCGATTGTAGGCACTGTTTTTTTTAATTTTCTTAAATGACGGTACAGAAATTTGAGGAAGGGACACGGACACAGGCACAGACAGAGACAGTGGCAGAGACGAAGACATAGAACGACTTGTGAAGAGGCTGACGTGGAATCAGACACAGATGCTGAGATAGTAAGTAAGTAGGCGAGTCAGTTAAGTCAGCAACTAAGAGTGCCTCTGAGTAGAAATCTTGAAGGGGCGCTATAACAAGTGCTCATACGTACATACATACATACATACATACATACATACATACATACATACATACATACATACATACATACATACATACATACATACATACATACATACATACATACATACATACATAAGTAAAGTACATTGGAAATTAAGGAAGTATCTTTTACACTCCATATGTCCAATCACTGATTTGTGATTGTCTGGAATTTTGTAATTGCCCACATACAAACGCACACAGACACAGACAAAGACACAGACAAACACACGCATACACACGCATATATATATACACATATATATAATATATATACCTGCATATAATTAACTTGACGACACATCTTGCATGCAGGCATGCATGTATACACGTCACACTGAGATGGTTTTTGATCATTTCTTCTATGAGGAGGCAGATGTCTCATTAGATTTCCAGCCACTATACTTCTTCCATTTGTTATTCACTCGGTTTCCATGTATACGATGATGTTACAGGTGCATCAGAGGATGATGCTTCGTGCATAAACAGAACGACGTCGAATGAGGTCACTTGGGTTTATTTTGAAAGTCAAATGCAATGCATTGTCTATTATATAGGACGCACAGCGCATCACATGAGACAGACAACGGTGCATTACGTAAGACGCGGCATCTTATTGCTAAGGAGTGCTCTGCTGTTTTAAAGCCTAAATCAAAGTTCTCTAGACATAAAACATGTACATACACGGGTCTATGTATATATGAACTCTATGTATACATTTTGTGGGGCGCGGTGGTGTAGGGGTATGTTTGGTGCCTTGCAGCCGGAGGGTTGCGGGTTCGAATCCACCTCAAGCCGCCGCTTAGGGACCCTGGGCAAGTCCTTCACTCGCAATTGCTCATGCGCTTCGGCGTAAAACTCCGATTCAGTGTCCGCGGTGTTACAGTAGTCGGGAGCGCCTCTGAGTAGAAATCTTGAAGGGGCGCTATAACAAGTGCTCATACATACATACATACATACATACATACATACATACATACATACATACATACATACGTACGTACATACGTACGTACATACATACATACATACATACATACATACATACATACATACATACATACATACATACATACATACATACATACATACATACATACATACATACATACATACATACATACATACATACATATGTTTAAAAAACTAGCAGATCAAAAATTTTGCAACTTCCTTTGAAAATGTTCATGAGCTGTCTCATCTGTATGCATGCATGTATATAGTATGCATGTATGTATCTATGTATCTTCGTATGTATTTATGTATGTATCGTTATCTGTATTCATGTATGTATGTATCTTTATAAGTATGTATGTGTGTATGAATATGCATGTATGTATGTATGTGTATGTATGTATGCCTGCATATATCTGGATATTAATGCAACGCCTTTGTATACTTACAAAGGCGCTAAGATATTGCTGTCTGGGAGATCTCAATATGTGCAACTGAGATCGGCTGAAAGGCTGTCTGTGATGGAACGACAGGTATTGTTAATGGAAGATGTCGTGCCACCGAGATTGCGCTGGCAGACAACCGAGTCTACGTTTGACACGATGCACTTCATGCCCCTTATAAGCAGTCGATATTACGTCATTGAGTTCACATAGGCCAAGGGTCATGGTAGCTGTGTGGTTAGGGCGCCCGCCTTGTGATGCGGAGAGTAGGGGTTCGAGCTTTCTCCTCTGAGACGGTTACCGTGTAGGGATCTTGAGAAGGTCCTTTGATCGCGATTGCTCGGCGCCGTTGATTGACGTTTGGTCATTAGATGATGGTCATTATTAAGTGCATCGTAATATTAATGACAGTAATAATATGGACCTTGGATGGCTGGTGCTGATGAGTTCACGACCTCATCCACCCATCTATGCCGAGCTGGCGAAGGGAGGGGGGGGGGTGAATGACCTTGAACTTTGAACTTTCGGGTGAAACACCCCTAGCCAAAACAACGGTTGTGAGAAAGAGCTCTTTTCTCCAGTTAAAGAACATTTTCTGATTATATGTGCTGTACACTTAGACAACCTTAAGAAAAATGTTTGTTTCGGATTGTCAGAGGCTATAGGCTCCTACCTGCTGGGTCTAATGGCGTTCAGGGGTTTTAGCCCCACACTTAAAATCCGACGTCATTGTGTGACCGAAATGCATAGAGAAATAATATATTTAATGGAAATCCAGCCCTGCGACTTGTAGTGTACTGAACGAGTGCCTGTTAGAGAAATAGCTCAGAGATATATATGGTGAGAATATGACAACATCCCCATATCAGTTACAAATGCGCTACATGCATATGGGTCCAGATGCAAGACATAATTATGGTGATACAATGAGATACAATGAGAACAATACAATATTCCCAAACTGGGTCCACATGTCCTGCACTTGGGTTCATCTGTTGGACATGTGAAGTCTATTTGGGGAATACAGTTACATTTCCATGACCTGTCTGCTGAAAACTAATTAACAGCATGAATCAGCCTCTTCTCTGGCCACCGGACTCGGATCCCTCTGATACGAAGAAACACTCGTAAATACTGGCTCCCTTTGGCGCTGCGCTTGCTCCTTAGAATCCACTCTGAATCTTTCTATTCTTGCCCCAAAACTGTCCTTTTCAGCCGTGCTGGGGTCGAGAGCGCTCGTGAGTAGTAACCTTGAAGGGACGCTATATAAATCTTCGTAATGAATGAATGAACGAATGAATGAGTAAGCTGGTTCCCTGCACTTAGCTTCAGAGTAGCGCTTTAGAAATTTGAAGTTTACGATTACGATTACGATTGCGTGTAACAAGTAAATGCCATGTTCTGGATTGTAATTTTTGCTAATCTAGGGTACTAGTTCAAAGATTTCCACTGTGTATATTCTATATTCTACTATGTTTCAATAACATGTTGATTGATTGATTGATTGATTGATTGATTGATTGATTGATTGATTGATTGATTGATTGATTGATTGATTGATTGATTGATTGATTGATTGATTGATTGATTGATTGATTGATTGATTGATTGATTGATTGATTGATTGATTGATTGATTGATTGATTGATTGATTGATTGATTGATTGATTGATTGATTGATTGATTGATTGATTGATTGATTGATTGATTGATTGATTGATTGATTGATTGATTGATTGATTGATTGATTGATTGATTGATTGATTGATTGATTGATTGATTGATTGATTGATTGATTGATTGATTGATTGATTGACTTTCACCATATCTTCAATGCATGATGATGTTGCTGATGAGAATTAGATAGGATAAGATTAAAGGGTGTGATGAATGAATCATGAATGGATCATGAATGAATGAGGAATGGATCATGTGTAGAGCTGTGTCTATTCCTTAACGCTGTTTCTCTTACGCCGTTTGAATACATGGTGCTACTAACGATCATAGCCAACTGTATCGTACTTGCCTTAGAAGAACATTTACCAGAAGGTGACAAGACTCCTCTGGCCGTCAAACTGGTAAGTTAACATTCACATCAATCTCTTACTAAACAATATGCTCTAATATATTTAGTACCATTGTACCCCCTGCCAGCATGCCAACATGGAGCCCATATAGGACCCATATTTCCATAGCCGACGAAGAGCAGTCCCTTATGCTAGCCCCGAGGCAGCCATGGGTATGAAGTTTTGGCAAATTCATTTTCTTTGCCATGGCATTTAAAGGCAGGTGATCAGTGGTTGTTGTTGTTATTGTTATTATTGTTATTATTATTATTATTATTACTATTACTATTATTACTATTATTACTATTATTATAATTATTATTATTATCAACATCATTATTATATTATGGCCCACATATTGCTTGGCCTATATACTGCGTAACCTTTTGAGCTGCTCCACCGCAATAACCTGAAGCTGAGAAGGTGCGAATGTTTGCCAACACAAGAACGTATTTTATGGTCCACATGAAAGAATCAATCGATAACAACTCCTAATTAAAGATTGGCGCTCAGTTGCTGGAACCGTGGGCGCAAAGGTGTGTTTATTATGCAGAGTCTGCATTTGTTTGACTTATATATAATGAGATAACAGTTAATCACAGATTGAAAACAGATTGTTTGTCTTGTATTTAGTAGGCCTACTAACCCTGCACTCACTCGTTAATAGGTCAAGAGATATACTTTAAAGCATTAGTGAGTCTAGTTTGTCCAGTCTCAGGTATATAATTATAGTTGTTTGTGAGAATAAATATCTACCGCGATTCTTAATTAAGAGGCAGTTAGGCCAGGCCTACTCTTGTTATAGGAATGTTATTGGAATTTGTTGGGTGCTCGACAGTGTAGGGGGTGCTCGATAGTGTTATGGTTATCGTGCTGGACTGTCATTCTAGAGGTCGGGGGTTCAATCCCCACCAGGGCAGAAAATTTGGTTCGAGATTTCTGTTCCACGAGCACACTTAGCCAACTTAGCGCTACTGAATGGCCTCGGCTGTGAGCGGCGCTATATAAATTGCTAATTACATTACATTACAATGAGTACACTCACCGTACACTGTCGGTGGGAAGATGAGACGGTGAGGAGAGGACTCCACTCTCACCTGCTGAGGTTAAGAAAATGAAGTCGCTAACACTTCATACACATGACTGCCTGTCAAGGGTCTGCTCCTCTTCTTGTTCTTCTTGGAATATTATGAATGGACTGGGTTTGTTATAACCTACCACAACCGCAACGTACGTCAGATGTTAAACACATGGCGACATAGGCGTAGCTACATGGAGGCACGACGAGGCAGTTGCCTCCTCTTGCTTTTTTATATACTGGAACTTCTATTGACCAATGACACCAATAACCAGGATTTTGCCAATGGTCTGTGAAGTTGCCTCCTCTTGAATTTAGATCTGGCTACGTCCCTGCATGGCGAGACAGCATATCATCAATGGGGCCTATTATATATATGCCATACTTTCATTCCATTGGTGACTAAGGGTCTGTGCGTCTCACAATGGCGGGAACATTCGAGTACTGCAGCAGAACCTATAAATATCATTTGATGTTTGTTAGCATTACGCCTTAGACGCCAATCATCGTCGTTATGACGGCGTCGTTAAATAAATGTTATCAACCGTTAGCATTACGTGAACTCTAAGATATTAATAAGAGACCGATAACACATGCTAAGTTGCTTGCTAGTCTGCGGATTTTGCGCCAAAGCAAAATTTCTACTACTAATCTAAATTCACCTTGTTGGACTCTATATGGCTTTAGGCAGCAGACAACCTGGCCACACAGAGTCCAAGCTAATTAGATTGCAGGTATAATACGTGGCAACTTCAATGATTACAATGACCAATTATGTCGACCGTTCGATTTTCTTCCACCGGGAAACACCCTTTCGTCGACACTCCACGCTGTCAATAGAGGGAGTTAGTGTTGAATAATTAGGGTGATGTGAAGAGAGCCAGAGAAAGAAGTAGTCGCTTGCAGGGCACTTGACGTGTTAATTAGAACATCCAACAGTTTGGTGTAACAAATTAAATTAACGTAAGCGTCATTGCATAACTGGGCCTCGGCTCGATCGGCTGAAAAATTGCCGATATCTCAGCTGAGAATAGACTTTCAGTCTGTGTAGTCTGTATTAAGGGGCGCTATATAAATCTTTGTAATGAATGAATAATCTGCACTTTATATGCAGAAAATTCGATATTTCAGCTGGGAAAAGACATAAAGAGCGCTGAACAGTTTGCATAGCCTGGAGTTTTACCTGCAAAAATGTCGATATTTTGGCTGAGGCTGAACTGTACGAGAGCTGTTCAGTCTGTAATATCTGTATAGCCTGGGATTGTATTAATAGTCGTAAGAAATGTCGATATTTAAGACGAGAATAGACTTAAAGAGTGCTTTGTATTCTGTAAATCCTGGACTTTATCGGCAGAAACTTCGATATTTCATCTGAGAATAGACTGTAAGATAGGTCTGGGTCAACAGAGGGAGTTATGAAGCAATTTATTGCAAAGATGTGAAGCTTCAAGAACGTAACATGAAGTTGAATTACTGAACGTAAAGAATAATACGAGAATGCGGTTTATAATAAATTGTAATTAAAGTCACATTCTCAATAGTCATATTTAACGTTTTCTTAAATGCATTTCTGGAATCCAGCTGAAGTGACTAATTCTGTGGTTGTGGTCAACCAAAATTTTCAGTTAATTATCACCTGCCGCTATATAAATTCCTATTCAGTTGCGTAACGAATGCTAAGATCCCTATTCTTTTACTGACCACTCAGAAATGTGTAAAATTCAATATTTGTCATAATTATAACATTTTACTCTCAGCCGAATCACTTGATTTGCAACTAAATCAGCCACGAAAAATTTGTGTAGTTATTAGAGGTCTGCGGGTAGAGCATTTTTGCTACCCGACCCGTACCCGTAACACAGGACCGTTACCCGTACCCGTACCCGACCCGTGCTCGAAATTACTACCCAACCCGACCCGTACCCGCGGGTATACCCGTACCCGTACCGTACCCGCCACGTAATTAATAGGACTTCCTATGATCCCAGTCCCTACCAGTCCAATGGTCTTACAGGGCATGTTGTTGTAACAATAATAGTCTGACGATCGCAGTGATGATCACAGCAATAATAATAATAATAATAATAATAATAATAATAATAATAATAATAATAATATTAATAATAATAACCTGTTTCGGGGGACCCAGAGGAGACAGTACTCCTCTTTCAGCTTCTTTCAATTTGCACCCAACGGTTCTACGCTGTTGTTTTTCGTTGCACGTTTACATAATTTTATTTTACCGGTGAAGATGACCGTTAACTGAAGAACGACACAACTGTTCGGATCGTTTCTTAGAGCCTGGGAATTACACTGACCTCGGGCGATTTAAAAATATAATAATAACTTTTATGCAGCCAGCCATAACACGGCAGTTTGCACTAAAATACTGCTAATTGAATAGTTTCAGTATTTCTCAGAGGGAAAGGGGTGATAGACTTGGTGTTTCAACTATGCTTAGCCTCAACTTCCGTTATTGCATCAACCTGCTTTAATGAAAACACGGCTGTTGGACTGCTAAGCTCGGCGTCAGCAACCTCTAACACAGGCTGTCGGGACCTATGATCGAATTGTGCTAATGGAAACAAGCTATTTTGTAACTGTAAATTGAGTATCTATAAATCAATGTCAAGCTCACGAAGGCGCACGGACATAGGTCAACACAAGGATATAGTACTTAGACAGGATACCGCCAGTTATAGTAAGTCTCTGAAGATGCAAGACACAATTACATGTAACCCCAAAACTTCAGTTCGTTACGGGTAAAACCGGGTATACCCGTACCCGTAATGCTCCTACCCGTACCCGACCCGACCCGTAAAATGTCTACCCGACCCGTACCCGACCCGCGGGTACGGGTCGGGTACGGGTCGGGTACGGGTAAACCCGCGGGTACGGGTATACCCGCAGACCCCTAGTAGTTATACATGGCCTGTAATCAGTGAAGGCCTGACGAGGCTGACGTAATATCTCTATGAATTCCTGTAGCTCTATGCTGTTAAAATTCTCGGCACGTTATACATAGTCCAGTAGGGCCTACGTGCCTGGCATGCTGAACTGTCAATCTGAAAGTTGTGGGTTAAAATCCTCTCCAGCATCAAGTGATGACGGAAAGAGCTTACCATGGAACTCACCCTCACATATGCCAATGAAGTGGCTATCGCTTCATACACAAAACTGTATACCAGAGGGGCTATCTTAAGTGACTTCACTTCTTTGTCTTCATCGTGATCATCATTAAACTGTCATCATCATCAGCAGCAGTGTCATCTTCATCGTCATCCTCTGCTTCATCATTTTTCTTATCATCATCTTCATCTTCTACTGCTGATATACTGCTACTATAGTACCACTACCACTATTGATACAACTACTACTCCTACCACTATCACCATCACCACCATTACCCCCACAACCACCACCATCACAACTACTACCGCTGGTGCTGGTGCTGCTGCTGCTGCTGCTGCTACTACTACTACTACTACTACTACTACTACTACTGCTAGTACTACTACTGTATACATTTGAGAGTGAACGAAGAAATCCATATTGTACCACAAGCCCGTTCTCATTGGCAGAGAGACATATCGGACGGTTGGCTTCTTCTCTCCGTTCCATCCCTGCCTTTGATTGCTATGATTTACGTCTGCTTATTGGCGCCTTTGCATAAATCTCGGTCGTTGGCTGCTGCTGCGATGTGGACATAGCTGCTGCTGCTGCAGCTCTGGTGCGATGCCAATCACGACGTTCAATCGAACTGTCCTGCAGCGCTGCAGCTGAAGAGGGCCATCTATTCCATGACCCCTGTGTGCGTCTCACCGCTGGTCTGCCTTTCTAACCCTTTGGCATAGAAGTCCTTAAATCTCTGCTTGGCAATAAGAAGTACCCGATGACGACGGTGAATGGCCAGACAGCTCCAGTTCTAATCTAGGCTGATTTATGACGAACTCCTTATAACCTGATCCGATTTAGTATGTTCAGACAGATATAACTAAATCAATGTGTCGTTTCCGCTTCTTTCCTCATCTCTCGAGACGGTCGAAACAGCTCAATATCCATCCTTTTAAACTGTCATATGCATGTCTTTGATTTCTGAACCCATGGACAGCTCTTCTTTCTTCGGCCTCGGCTGTGCTTTGGCGTTATCATCGTCATCTTCATCATCGTCGTCGTCGCCATCATCGTCATCATTATTGCCATCATTTCTTTTACCCGAGGTAGAAGTAATCCCTCAGGAACAAAAAATTATGTCAGGAGTAAGAAAGTTCATCTCCGAGAAATCAGTATTCGTTCCAGGTTTTACGGCCATCCGGAAACGCGCCTTGAATGCAATGGCGTTGTGGCGCTGGATACAGATGGGAAGACGTTGGAAAAGGAATCATTAGTATTATCTTGGCATCCTAGAAAGCCTTCCACCGAAGCCGTTATCTGCTTGTCTATGGGCCTATATATATGTTTGACCTTTGACCCAACACGTACTAACAGCCCTCTGTTTGCTTTGTTGAGTTTTCTTGACTTATGCGGCATAAGTGATGCTTTCGTATTAAGAAGGGTACCTTCCCTGTTGTATTTGCAAAGCTGTAATTCTATTAGACTAGTTTACAGACTTTAGGCCTAAAGGAAAAAGAATTCCAGTAGGCCAACGAAAATGGGAGACAATACAATCCGCCGTGTCATTCAATTGAATAATTATCGTTAGATCTACTGGTACCTTTTGCATTTATATAGCGCCCCGATTAGGGCCCTACCGTCTCGATAAATGTAGAAACTTTTCTTGGATGAATGATTTATTACACAAATTAAAAGCTACGTAGGCAGACGTCTTTCATTACCGTACCTGGAAATAGTCTCGTGAATAAGCTGGTCCTTTGCGCTTAGCTTTAGACTATAGCGCTTTAGAAATCGAGAGTTTACGATTATGATCGTTACTTTACTGTTGTATAATGTCGGGGCGCGGTGGTATAGGGGTATGTTCGGTGCCTTGCAGCCGGAGGGTTGCGGGTTCGAATCCACCTCAAGCCGCCGCGTAGGGACCCTGGGCAAGTCCTTCACTCGCAATTGCTCATGTGCTTCGGCGTGAAACTCCGATTCAGTGTCCGCGCTGTAGTCGGGGAGCGCCTCTGAGTAGAAATCTTGAAGGGGCGCTATATAAATATCTGAAATGAATGAATGAATTCTTAACATCAGTCTCAAAGTCGGGCACCTAGTTTCTTGACGGGTTATAAAAAAATGTTCATCAATTTGATTTAAAAATCAGCCTCCAACTGGTGCTGACTTAACGCTCAGAAAGACATCTCGTTGTCGTCGAAAAGTTCCGCACTGTAGATTCGTTGAGGTTCCAAATTTAGCTTCCTTTGTCTCAAACCTATCAGACGAGTCGCTTTTTTTCTATTTCATGACACAGGTCGTAAACCACGTGAAGAGTTTTACTATTTGAGCTGCGTCAGTACAACGCTGTTACGTTTTGGTATTGCCACTAGTGAGAAGATTCGTGACACTTGATTATCGCATTTAGCTGTTATTTATGGAGGTACTTGTGTACGTAATACTGGTTTTAGCAGATGTTATGCGTGGTTCCATCGGAAACATTAGCCAGCACTGGTCAGTTTTTACGACACTGTTTATTCACGCCCAATGGAAAGAATAAGCAGCGGAATTTAAGTCTCATTGGAGACCATGGGTTAATGCCGTTTTGATGTCGCTTTTAGGCTTGTTAGAGGTCACTCGAGTCCGGGTACCATCTCTAAAGGTGGCAAACGGGTCGCAGATCTACAATCCCGAAACCAGGCCAAAGAAGCATGATTGTTTTAAGCAGATTGCAGCATTAGTGACTGGCTTGCGGTTTGATAATGCGCAGTTGTTTATAGCCTCGACGTGGGAAGTAGACCTATTGGGTTGCAGTCAAGACAGAAATTAGAGCGCTGTTATTTTGATGAGGCTAAAGAGATGGTGACCTCGTGGGTTAGACGATTGCATAACGTAGCCTACTTCGAATTAGGCCTAAGTGCATGTAATGATTCACATACGGCTCGTTGAACGATTGATTTATTCAAAAA
Organism: Aporrectodea caliginosa; assembly: GCA_020284085.1. Classification (NCBI taxonomy): domain Eukaryota; kingdom Metazoa; phylum Annelida; class Clitellata; order Crassiclitellata; family Lumbricidae; genus Aporrectodea; species Aporrectodea caliginosa. The sequence continues at coordinate 88,565 of JACEVL010000946.1, forward strand.
CAGAGACGAGTACTTAGGCCTAATGAGTAATCGGATACGCGCTGAGATTGGACTCGAGTACCCGGGACCGTATTTTACCCAAATTTGGCAACTGTTACAGTAGTGGCTGCATGCTTCAGAAGTGAACGCATGCTGAAGGTGTGAACTGTCTTGTCTAATAATGTGCTGTCGATGAATTATTCAGAGTGAATTAATGAGCAAAAGCACTTTACTCGTTGAGTCGTCCTGAAGCATTCGTGATTTTTATGCCTTATTTTATTAATCAAACAGAAGATTAAAATCTTGCAGTAAGAACGAACTTTTGTCGCTCCTTAGATCGTTTTAGGATGTACGAGTAAAATTTTATAATAAGTAAGTAAGTATACATGTATATCCTTTATTCAATCAATTGCTACCCACACTTTGGTGTACATGATACTGGTGTACAGTATTATTTAAAAGCGTTGGTCAAAAAGTTATAGGCCTATTGAAAATCAAATGAGTATCATTCCAGTCGAATAAAGCATTAGTTAAAAAGTTATTTTTAAAATCAAATGAGTATCATTATTATTGAATAATGCTTTAGTTAAAGTGCTATATTGAATATAAATAAATATGTTGTTGCTTGATAATAGTCATTTTATGATGATTTTGCTTTTAGGAAGACACTGAGGTGTACTTTTTAGGTATATTCTGCGTAGAAGCACTTTTCAAGATTGTAGCCTTAGGATTTCTTCTTCACAAAGGGTCGTACTTACGAAACGTCTGGAACATGATGGATTTCGTAGTAATTGTAACCGGGTAAGTTCTCACAATTCTAGGCCTTACAGTTCATCTAATTTATATTTTGTGTTACCTTACAATGTTCACTTGACTTTGCATTATTTTAGTTCTACTTTTCGTTGTTCATTCATTCAAAAATTTATATAGCGCCCCTTCAAGGTAACGGGACCATCTCAGCAGAGCGAAGGGAGCGACTACCCCAAACCCGCGATATCGGCTGACAGAGGTAAGATAGGCTGGTGCAAGGTCAAGTTAGCATCGCCAGACCAGAGAGACAACTCTATACTCAATGCGCTGTGGACAGGAAGCCAATGCAGAACCTCCAACATATATCTGGTGACATGATCATATGTTGGTATTTGGCCGATGAGGCTCGCTACAGCTCGCAGTACACGATCAAGACAAGACAACCAGATAGCTGGCAGACCAGAATAGAGGGTTAAGCAGCAATCAAGCCATGCCGTAATGAAGGCATGAACAAGAATAGTTGTAGCGCTCACTGTAAGCGAACGTGCAACAGTATACAGAGCTGATGCAGATGGTAATAAGTTCAATCACGACTAAGGCGATGCAGATATAATGGTGCAAAGGTAAGCTCCTGATCCAACAGGATGCCAGAGCTACAGTGCCAACAAAGCAAAGTCGCTGTGGACCAGCTTCTTTGCACACGCTCAGTCAAAACAAATCGATAGGGAGGTAATGTCAATTACTGCACGCAAAGCCATATTGATCGTTTAGCAAGTTTTCTAAAAAAAGTGCTACCCTGCCAGCATGACCCATACGGGACTCCTATTCCTAAATGGGACCTGCATAGAGCCCACATTGGTCCCAACTTAGTCTGGATCTGTGTGACACTAAACGTTGACTGAAATGTGAACCACGTACTAGGGGCCAGGGTCGTATAAACTTTTAGCTTTTTCCTGGCTGCCTGTTGCGCAGTGATTGATCTGTTTCTGTCATGATGTGTACTCTTATTTGTTCTGTTTTCTGACGCAATAAATAAATAAATAATATAAAAAAACTAATGCCCACAAACATGCTGGCAGGTAACTAGTAGTACTTTTTTCCCAACCCAAAAAGCCAGTTACCTTTCGAGATTGCCAAGCCAAGCCAAGCCAAGCCAAGCCAAGCCAAGCCAAGCCAAGCCAAGTCAAGCCAAGCCAAGTCAAGCCAAGCCAAAGCCAAGCCAAGCCAAGCCAAAGCCAAGCCAAGCCAAAGCCAAGACAAGCCAAGCCAAGCCGGGACAGCATTGGATTTGCTGAGCTGAGTCATATATAGCGTTGAAGGGTCTAACTAAATTCGTTCGGTTGTGTGTTGTCCGTCAATGATCGTACGACGTGACCGATGCCCCGAGGATTGCTGTCTGAGACGCTGTTCCAGACGTTTTCCACATTAGGATTCATGGGATACGTATAGCCGTGTGGGTGAGGGAAACTGACGCTGGAAATCTAATCTATGGTACAGCAATCATTGTACACAGGGCGTCAAACAACTGTCACTCAAAAGCGAAATTGCAGTCCACGTCAAAACTCCATCGAATACGCCACGTCAAGGCTCTGTGTCGGCAGACACGGAAAGAGGCTGTAGTGGATGAACCGTTCGGAAAAAATTGGCTTTGAGAATGTCCACGAATGATGTTAGAAAAAAGTTGTATATATATATAATTTATATATATATAAATATATATATATAACTAGGATTTATATAGAAGTTGGCAGCAAAAGCAACGTGTATGTAATAAGGGTGTAAATTTGCCCTACAAAATGACCAATTTTCTCCTTTCCCGTCCTCTTCCCTTCCCTTCTCCATCCCAAACCAATATGACGGCTGGCATTTTGCAAAAATATTTCAGCACAGGTCCAAAAAGTGGTGGTGACCGGACACCGCCGTCACAATACAAAGTTACGCCTATGGTATGTAGGTTGTATACTGGTAATTTTTTCAAGTTGCTAATCCGCCATAGGCTGCCTTCCTGTCTTAGTGGACCGATCCAATGGATATTGATCTGATTACGGCTTGGTTTCTGCGTGTCATCGATTAATGCCTTGCGCATCCGGTTTGAGAGACGTTACTACTTAATTAGAGTAATTTACGTGTAATGTAGGCCTAATGCTACGTAGACCATTGTAATGCAATTTAACACTATCCATTTTGAGCACAACCTAATGAACCTCAAAGGCTTATTAGTCCTGGTGTTGGTATAGTAGAACAAATCAACGATAGCAAGTTTTGGTTTAACTTATGTACTAGGATGTAAAATTCGAATGCTAGGGCGAAAGGAACTCATAGTTTGCAACCTGTAGGATTTATCTGGTTCCCTTGCAGGTCAGTGATAATAGATTGCGCTGAAACAGTTATTGACAATCAGAGACATTAATTTTTAAAATGATTTAAGTTGCAGACTGTTTTAAAAACTGATTTTGTCGTTGTTGCTAGGTTTATCACAATATTTGCTAGTGGTAATACTACAAGCAATTTCGATCTGCGAACGCTACGAGCCGTTCGAGTTTTGCGACCTCTTAAACTTGTGTCTGGCGTTCCAAGTGAGTATGATTTGAGACTGTTTCTTTGAGCAACACATCACGCCTTTTATTATTCGTTATTTATGTATTTATTATGCGCCGCTATCTAACGATAAAACATCAGCCGGTTGCGTAGAACAGTTGTACATGAAGGATTTGCTTAAGGTCCTGTTACTCAGTAACCATATCGATCAGGGAAGGCTGGAACCGAACCCATTGCATTGTAAGGCAAGCACTCAATTCAGTCGGCTAGAGTGTCACAGGTCTGGGGATGATGTAACGGGAGTAACAAGAATCAGTGCCTACTTTGGCCTTGGCATGACCTTCTGAGGGCAGACAGTCCTTTGCCTCAGCCACAGCATTTTATATGGTTTTATTGATCGATCGTGGCTAGCGGTCATAAGTTGTTATTAAATTTGCTGATTTGCCGAGAAACAGATTTGCTCGACTTCTTCTTCTTCTTCGTCGTGTTCTCGGCGTTGGTGCATGAAAAAAGGAGATCAGATTTTCGCGGCGGAGATTTGACTTTTGCATGTCAGTCTTTTCTCGTTTTCGTAATCAGAGCATTTTATGGCACTGATGCACAATTCTCCGTTCCATCTGTTTTCCTAACCGTACGTGTTTCTTTCGAGATTAATTTCTATCGACCACTGGCTTCTCGGTTTGCAGTTGTTTTTATTTGACATGTTTGTTCAGTATGTGGGTTCAAAAATCTCTCCATATCACCCTGCCAGCCCACATAGGACTTTTTTCTGTGGGACCTGTTTAGAGCCCATATAGGTCACAACTAATGCTAATGGAAATTGTGGCAGGGCAAAGGTGACCGATTCGATATTATGCACAGTTCGATAGTGCTGTGTTGCTCTCGCGTGATGGTTCAGGATTTGAATCCCAGTTACAGAGGTGTAATGGTGATGCATTAACTGTTCAGACTACTGTACAACCTCGAGTGATTCAAATTAAGGTGCTATAATATTATATATGCATAGAACGGCTACTTCTGATTTCTGCAACGTCTCAGTTCCTCCACCAATCTCGTCACTTAGACCTAGCACACAATCATCTGCCTGAGGTTCTATCACGTATCAGGCCCTTTGTTTTTACTACCGCTTCAAATTTAAGTCTTACCTATACAAGAATTCAGACGCTGATCATACAGTGTAAGAACTCTTCTCAGTATCTGTCGTCCAAAAGCTCTTCCTCCTATCTACCTGGCCTTATATTACGGCAACTAGACATGGACTGTCTCGTTCCTGTGCACCAAAGCAGTCACTCTGTCTCAGCCAAATGATTTTAGGGTGATGACCAGATTACGACTTGGTTTTGGAGCACCATCGGTTGATGCCCTGTGCACTAGACACTGCATGGCGCTATAGAAATTACTTATTACTGATCTTCTTCTTCGTTTGGTTCTCTGCCTTGCTAGGCAGGTTCGTACGTCCAATTTCGCCATTCATCACGTTGTCTGGCTCTTTCTTTCAGTTTGCTGTAATCCTCCTCCATCATCCAGTCCAACAACATCATTCTCGGTCTTCCTCTTGTCTTCTTCCCCTCCAATACTAATAATAATTTGAAATCTGGTGATACTCTTATAAAAGCTAGTCTCAAAATTCCCAAAGTCTTGAGATCTCGAGAGCTGGTCTATCGTCAACGCTTTGCAGCCATGAGACGTTCTGGTACATTTAGGCCTAACAGCATTATATATTATATACAGTGGCCGCTGTTTACTGCCCGCTAAATACAGTATTCCAGGGGAGGTCGCTTCAGGGAAGTCTTTATTGTGATTGCTACTCACGATTGATAGTATTCCTCATAAACCGTTGGCGGATGGAATGGCATTTATCGGCGACTGGGAGTGGGAAAGGACTATTCATTCCCATGCTTAGTGGCTTTGATATGAAATGAAGGAGCGGAGAATCAGTCCCCGGAGATGTTTATAAATTTGGCTTTATTAGCGGTTAATCCGCATCTAGTCAATAGCCGTGTGATGAATGGTCAACGTGTCTTCCATTGTAAGCGTATTAATGTCCTGCGTTCAGTGTGTCTAAGTCTTTGGCTTCGATCGTTTGGGTATCATGGGCCTTTTGCTGTTTAGTTAGATTTTTCATAATTGCATTAAGTAAGCATTAATTTATTAGTTGATGACCATTTGAATTTTTGCAAGAGCATACGTTGCAATACTCGGCATATGGTGGACATTGTCAGATTCTGTTGCAAGATGCTAACGCTACAGCCTTGTAATGGATTGGCCTGTAGCATTGCAAATGGGATTATCAATTCTGGATTAGAGCTTGCTTTTTGGTGGGCCATCAGTTGATGCCTAGTGCATCAGACACCGGCGCGATAGAAATGACCATTACAATTACAATTAGGCCTTATACATACACAAACATTGCCTTCATAGTTCATACATACATACATCCTTCCCAGTATTTGTGTTGAAGGCAGAAGGGCATAAGTCACACATTTCGCTGAACATTACTTGCAAAGTGATCAAAATTAGCAGAAATTTGCATTGATTTGACAGCATAATTGACTGACTGACAGAGCTCATGCTTGGTTTGTTGTTAAAATCCGGATTATAGTTTTACTCTGCATGATCTGTCACCTATTTTGAGACGGACTGATTACCGGAAAGAGCAGATCTATATGACAGAACATAAAATAATTAGTGAGATGACAATTGCTTAATTACTGTCTCTGATCCGTCTGGGATTGGGACTCGGATCTCCACTGGATATCGATCTCTGGACAACCCAACTCTGATACCTGATGCGACGCAGCGCTCGTGAATAAGCTGGTGCCCTGCGCTTAGCTTTAGATATTTGGAGTGTACGATTAGCTGTCTATTCTCACTTACTTACTTACTAACTTGCTTGATGCGAAAAAAATTTATTGTCAGGATGCAATATACTTTGAACTGTGTTTATAGGATGTTTGTACACCAAAGTGCGATTAGCAATTGGTTAATAAAGAATATACTTACTTACTACTATACGTTTTTGTGTGCTTAGGTCTGCAGGTTGTGCTGAAGTCAATCCTGAAGGCGATGGCGCCCCTGCTCCAGATCGGCTTACTCGTTCTTTTCGCCATCGTTATATTCGCCATAATTGGCCTCGAGTTTTTCAATGGTGCCTTTCACAACGCCTGTGTCGTCACTGGTACAGGTAAGCTAAAAATAACCAAAGTCTCACCTTGCGTGGATGGACCATTGGATGGTGCAACCAGTTAGTTGCATCATATGCTTTGGTGATGATCAGCTTTGACGCTTTTTACTTATAATAATAATAATAATAATATTCTTTATTGAAACAATCCGGTTGACAAACCGCAACCGGTTACAGTGTACAGTTATGCAATTGAAACAATTCACAAGAACACAAATGACAGAAGACATAAATCTTAACTACTAACAGAACAGACAGCCTGCAATACACGGCGCTAATAGCAGCCTACAAAGTACGTCCGCCCTACGGAACTCGATCTCGGTACCTCTCGCTCTCTATGCCAGTGTCTTAACCAATGCGCTATCGGGCCCCCGATATGCGTTTCTCGTTGCATGCACGTGACATATTTGTAGTAGTTTCAGTCTAACGACACTGTGTGATAACGAAGATCATTAGTTTCGCCCTCCTCCTTAATCCAGGCTTGGGACTGGCACTATCAGAGTACGAGTACTACCATGCAAAGCCTCGTTTTTTTCCGGTGGTGCGCCCGGTGGTGTGGAATGGCCTTGTGCTCAAACTGTGCTTGCTTCCTAGGCCACTTTTTAACACATTCTACAATCGTTTGAAAACTGATCTATTCGACTGTGCCATGGAGTCGAGAGCACCTCTGAGTAGTTGTCTTGAAGAGGTGCTATATAAATCCCTGATTGATTGCATATTATTATTATTATTATTATTATTATTATTATTATTATTATTATTATTATTATTATTATTATTATTATTATTTTGTTTGTTATTATTATTTTGTTTTTTATTATGAACCTGTCTGTCTAGAGCGTACCATAACCGCACTTGTCATACAAACACACATAAAACATGCACCATTAAATACCTGCCACTCAGTCACTTTATGCCTTGCTGTGTCATTTAATTTCCTTTGTTCCTGTTGTGTCACTATGCTTTGTTTCGAGTACCAATCAAAGTCAAATGATAATATAATAGCGTGTTAAAGACTATGTTGCCATCTTGCGGTTACCATCTAGGGAAAGCTCAAACTTGCACGCTCAATACAATCGGACGTGGATCTCCATTTAACAACCCTCTAAACAACCTCTCTGATTTGATGCAGCGCTCGTGAATAAGGTGGTGCCCTGTGGCTAACTTTCAAGTGACGCTCTAGAAATATCTAGTTTACGATTACGATTACAACTGGAAATCTTGAACAGTGTACACTGTGATTTCTAATTACAACTTCATATTCTTTCATTTATTCATTCTGAGAATTTACATAAAGCCCCTTTTAGAGACCCCTTTACTCAGAGGCGCTCCCAGCCCAGCCACAGCTAAAGAGGTGTGCTTTTGAGGGACTTATTTATAAAGCAGGCGAGTTTAACCGAGGCAGAAGCGCAGTTCTCATAGGGAGCCCTTCCAGACGGAGGGCCCTACAATCGAAAAGTCCCGCCCCTTCAAACAAAAATCTCCGCGGCACTCCTGACCTCACATGACCTCGATCAAACAGAATGGTGTGAATTGTCTGTTTCATCTGTGTCGCTGTTGCTCTGATATCCTTTGCATCGAGTCCGAGCGGTTTCTGACCTTCGGAGCGGATTGTGGGTATCTGGTTTTCAAAGGAGATCCAGGTCCGAACGATGGTTTGCTTTGAGCGATCAATTTACACAGGGTTCGTCATCTGCAACGGGGATTTCCGTTTAACCATTGGCGGCTATGACAACAACAGCAGCAGCAGTAGTAGCATCGGGAGGAGCATTTGGAGCATCAGCATCAGCATCTGCATCGTTGTGTGTTCTGTCAATTGGTCGGCTGCTGCTGCAGCTGATGATGCTTTTTCCTCCTCCTCCTCCTCCTCTGCAGCCTCCTCCGGTCTTCTTCGTTGACAGTTCTGCTTCCTATTCGTATTGTGTGTCTTAAATTTGTTCTCAGGTTCAGTCAGTGCAAACAACGCTCGAATATTGTAATCTGCTCCTCTGTGTGCCTTGGTGTGTGTGTGTGTTTGTGTGTGTGTGTGTGTGTTTGTATGTGTGTGCGTAGGTGTGTGTGTAGGTGTGTGTGTGTTTGTGTGTTTCTCTGTTGTGTGTGTGTGTTTGTGTGCACGTGCGTTTGTGTGACTGTGTCTATGTGTGTATATGGGTGTATGTGTGTTTGTGTGGGTGTGTTTGTGTGTGTTTTTGTGAGTGTCTATGTGTGTGTTTGTGTGGGGGTGTGTCTGTGTGTGTGTTTGTGTAAGTGTATACATATGTGCATATCTGTGTGTGCGTTGGCATGTGCTTGTGTGTGCATGTGTGTGTGTGTGTGTAGGTGTATGTGTCTATGTTTGTGTGTTTGTGTGTCTGTGTGTGCGTTTGTTTGTCTATAAGTGTGTGTGTGGGTGTATGTGTTTGATGTGAAGGCTGCATAATCTTACGTCTCCAGACTCCTGCCATACATCATGTCTTCTGTCTGTTGTTCTTGGCCAAAAGTCTGTCTTCACCTTGGGTAACAATACAGGTGTAGTTCCCTATGAAGCCAATTTCTATCCACTGCAAAACAATTTTTAATAATGCTCAGATTGTCAAGGTAAAATTCGCCTTGAAGGAGAATGCGTGTTTTTACGGGCAGAATTTTCTGTCATGATATCGTGCCATGTGTGACGTGATGTTGCATGTTTCAGTGTAAAAATCTATGACATAGGTGTGAGTTTTGCATGACTTATTTAATAGTATGTGCTGAATCGGACTGCTATTCAGTTTTTCATTTGTGTGTGATTAGTGTGCGTGCGTGCGTGTGTGGGTGGGCGTGTTTATGTATGTGTGTGCGTGTGTGCATGTAAGTAAGTAAGTAAGTAAGTAAGTAAGTAAGTAAGTAAGTAAGTAAGTAAGTAAGTAAGTAAGTAAGTAGTTTATTCACAACAAAATAAAGCAAAATGACAATACACAAATTTTACAAACCGAGTGGTGGGCTACCGGTGAAGTCACATAGGACTCATCTCGCCGGTCACCCTAAGTGTGTGAATGTCTGTTATATCACGTTTAATGTTATTCCAACTGGTAATGCTAAGTTTGTTCGCTTTTTGGTTACAATACTGTGTTTGTATTCAAACAATCAGTCACATCTTCTGCTATGCGAAAGGATTACTCTACACATCTTCGTGGGATCAGTGAAACGTTGAAGCAAATGAACTGTTGTTCGATTGTGGAAGGTTTAACTGAAAAAGTGCAATCACTCACTTGCTTAATCGCTGAAAATATGGGCACGTGATCATAGGCGTAGCTACATTGAGGCACGAGGAGGCAGTTGCCTCCTCTTGCTTTTTTTATATAGTGGAGCTTCAATTGACCAATAACCCAAATGACCAGGAGTTTGCCAATGGTCTGTGAAGTTGCCTCCTCTTGAATAGAAGTCTCGCTACGTCCCTGCACGTGATGGTATACGAGAAACGCCGCTGTATCATTAGAGAACAAGTCTAAAGGACTTTTAATGAATCCAGGATTTGATAGTTTGCCTCAAGTCTTGTTCTTAGTTCGACAAACCTTCTGAAGTCTTTGAAGACCGTGTACTTAAACCCAGTTGTTCCCAGTCAAACAGTAAACTCTGTGCACTGAAATACAACGCTGGACCATATATTATAGTTGACCCAACGCCTGCTTCCTGTGGGATTTGACTGCGAGTAAGATGAATGGGTCGTGTGTGTTAATTGGGTCGTTTGGAGGACGTTCAGTTCCTTCTGAATGCCTCCTGTTCGTTTTAATTAATTGATGTCGTCGTGGTTGGTGATTGACCCATTTTCCGGCAGTGCATCCTTAATCCCCAATTTTTCTGGTAAGGTCTCTTGTTTAGACCCAGTGGAGGCGCCAGGATTTCAGGTTTGGGGGGGGGGCTCCAAGCCCTTCCCTTTTGTCCCCTCCTCCCTGTGATTTGCAGTGATTTCCCACTTTTATTGGGGGGGCTGAGCCGCAGTTAGCCCCCTCCCAGCCCCCTCTGGCGCCGCCACTGTTTAGACCCTATTACCGGTGAACAGCTATTCACTGTTCAACGTTTCATTATAGTACACTGCGCATGAACATTGTACATTACATTCAATGTACCAATAGGCCTATTCCTTCTTGTCAGTGAAACATTGTGTGCATAATTATCCTGAAGTTTACTTACACACTAAAATCGCAGGCACCGATGTTGAGGCACAGAGTTTTATATAAGACATTACAGAACTACTTATGTTTAACCTATTGTAACTAATTAAATGAGGATTGATTGTGTTGTACCTCTTGGATTTCTCTTTCATGCCATTAATTCTTGGCCCCATTTTATTTGTTTCCTTTTGCCACATTGTTAGGGCTAGACGAAAATCACGGTCAAAACATGAAAAAATCACGGCATACTTTGAAAAAAAATTGCCAAATTCACGTTGAATTCACGGCACCAATTCACAGTCATTATTGCGTTCATAAAACATCGCACTGACAAACACTTTTCACTCCGTTTACAACGTTACGTCAGCGCAGACACGGTGTGACGTAGTCAGTAAGTAAAAAATTAGAGATGTCACGGCTCAAAGTCAGAATACAATGGTTTAATTTACTTTTGGCGCCATATATGGCAGTTGATTAAAAATGACTTCGCTCTTGGCCAATGCATTATTCATGATCAAGGCGGCCGTTTTAGGTTCAATTTGTTATGTCTCACATCAGAAATTTATGGATTTCGACAAAAAAGTGCAGCATATGGGAAATGCTAAAATTCACGGCATTCACGGTGAACGCCAAAATTCACGGTTTCCGTGATTTCCGTGAATTCGTGATTTTCGTCTAGCCCTACACATTGTGTTTGCTTTTTCACACAGATTTCGTACCTTAGCTACTTCTGAGAAAACCTTTTATTCCCTCGATCTGATCTCTTGCATTGCTGCATGCATTCAAAGGCGTAACTTTCGTATAGAAAGTGGAGGGTGTACCAAATTTATATTTTGCCATTGTTAAATATTTATAACGGAACCATTTATGCGCCATGCCTAATAAATATAATAATAATGATGATGATGATGATAACAATGATGATGATGATGATGATGATGATGATGATGATGATGATGATGATGATGATGATGATGATGATGATGATGATGATGATGATGATGATGATGATGATGATGATGATGATGATGATGATGATGATGATGATGATGATGATGATGATGATGATGATGACGAAGCTCGGTAATTGTTTTGAGTCTTGAGGGCTCAAATTAATGCCTTACTTCAAGAAAATAACAATGCACTTTGTTTCTTTTGGGTATGAAAATTATTAGGGCTATGGTATCCTACAGTCCAAAAAGTGGGGTATACAGGTAAATACTCAGAGGCGCTCCCAGCCCTACCCCCAGCCCTCTCGTTCTCTCGAAACGTACATGTACGCCTATGCAGTATGCATGTACTACAGTAACATTCAGAGGCATTAGAGAGGTTGTTTAATGTTTATATTTGATTTGAGTATCCCTAATGGGTATGTATCGATCGGTCAACGATAGACTAGGCTACTATCCTGAAGTCCGCAAAACATGTGGGTGTTGGTGTGTGCTGTAGCCGAAAGATATGGTCACTTGCAATCGGTCCAGACATCAATTGTAGCATGAATGTGGCCTAATCTGGTTTGCTCTTCCATATTGTAGAGATTGGACGACACAGCAATTCTAGTTTTCGTGTTCATTTTGACAGATGGATGCCGATTGCAATAAGACCGCTGATCAATTCAGTGCAGGCTTTGAACGTTATCAGGAGAAAATATAGTTTCGTTGGTAAAAATGGACAACCGTAGTTCTACATATCGGGTCTTTATACAAGAGCTGGAATGCTGGCTTAAATGCCAATTTTGGCTGCATATCAAGGCTTCGTTTCGTCGTTAATTTGACACGGTCATGTATAGGAGCATAAATGCCATGGCACCCCGTTCCAATAGGCAGCTGTGATGTGGTGAGGGATTCACATTTGACAAATTCAATCAAATTTGTGCAGTTTGAAGGCCTTATAGTCATAATCGAAAACATTTGGGCTATGACTGGAGAGTGAGCTGAGAACATAGCGATTAATTTCATGCGAAGACTTGAATGTCAGCCTGGCAGAGGAAGTTGTCTTTCCTGCTGTGAATAAGCTACTTCAGCTTTATCAGTGCGCATGCGCAGCCAGTTTACTTTTACTTCCAGTGATAGTTCACCTTTCATAAACAAACTGAATACATAGACATCTTACATTTAATATATGATGTCTATGGCGGGAACTATCACTTTTCCCGTCATGCCTTGCGGGAAAAATAAAGCTGAAATAGCTTATTGTAATCGTAATTGCAACTTTATATACCGCCAGATCAAGAGAGACTCATCAACTTTATATACCGCCAGATCAAGAGAGACTCATCGTAGGCGCTCCCGACTTCTAACAAAATGAAACCACTATCGAGCAGAATGGCCTTCGAGCACTTGCGGATAAGCGGCAAAGCAAGGTCGAAAGTAGTTCAATGCGAGTACCGACACTGATTTGGCATTCTACGTATGGACCCTAAAATGGCACTATAGAAGCGATTGCCTTGGATTAGATTATAGGAACGGACGTGCCTTACGAGTATACAGCAAGTGATGAATTAAGGCGTCAGACTTTTCCTCTCGGCTGCTGCTGCTGCTGCTGCTTGGATTATTCAAGTGAACGGATCCTATGGTCCGTGCTTCGAGTCTCCTAGTGGCCGTATTTTATGGTCACCTGTCGTTCCGTTCTTTGTTGGGTCATTGGGCTGTTTGGGAGCGGTGAATTAACAGTCGTTGGGCCATCTGCTCGAGCGGCTTGGCCGTCTCCCGCGGGAAGAACGCGGCCGTGAATTGTGGGAGTGAGTTGTAAGGTGAAACGTGTTTGTCTGTTTTTCCATTATCTCTTGAGATCCAAGCCGGTCCGTGCTTGACCGGCATTTATTTCAATCTAGTAATGTTCGGGAGAATTGTTTTAGGCAGCCGGTTGGACGACGAGAATCCCTTTATTTAGACGGGGATTTTCTTATAAGTACTGGCTTTCTTGAACGGCCAATAACGAAGGCTCGCTCGTCTTTCGTGCTGGTGTCAGGCTGCATAAAGCAGCGTGAATGGAGTTCATTGGTTGAACTCTACGTGATGACGGGAGACTCTCCAAGGAGACTTTTCTCCAGTTACACGAACATTCATCGTAATTGTAATCATAATCGTAAACTCCAAACTTCTAAGGCGCCACTTGAAAGCCAAGCGCAGGGAACCAGCTTATTCACGAGCGCTTCGTATACATGTGGACGCACTTCTTCTTTTAGAACTCTTCAATTAGCTGAGCTTGTGAGGAGTGCTATTGTGAGATCCTGAGAGCATAGTGCTATATGAATATAAACTCTTGAACTATATATCTTTCACTAAAACATTTATTTTTCACCAAAGATAACTTTAAAACATTTTCAACCCACAATAATCTACACCTTCTTAGATCTGTTATAAGATACCCGTGTTTAGCACCTTTGTGAAGTTCGGAAAAAAAACAAATTGCCGGATGCGTCCATACATGCATACATACACACATGCTTTAGACACCCTGAATCTACACGTATTAATTGGATCAAACCAATCAGGTTTTTTCATTCCCTTATGCTGTCCCTGGGCAGTCACGGAAATGAAAAGTTAGTGACCTAATTTTTCTTAGCCGATGAGGGCGGGTGGCCAGTCCTCGCCCTCGCCGTCTCATCTTCCCACTGACAGTGTGCGGTCAATTTATTCATCATAGCTGAGTTGTCTAAGGGCGCAGAAATCTGGAGACAAATATAATTAGATTGTATTAATTAACATTTGATTGGACACGGCTATACTTAATTAAGTGAGCTTTATTGGACCGCCTTTAGTCGTATATTTGCAATGTATAGTCTGGTATTTTGATATCCCCGACAGGGCAGAAATTTGGTTAGAGATTTCTGCTCCCCCTAGCCAACTCAGCTATAATGAGAACACTGGCCGTACACTGTCAGTGGGAAGATGAGACGGAGAGGGACAGGACTGGCCATCCACATTCATATGCCGAGGCTAAGAAAATGAAGTCGCCAACACTTCATACCCATAGCTACCTCAGGGCTAGCTTAAGGGACTACTCCTCTTCTTTCTCTGTTGCTCTACTCAAACTCCATATTACTTTTCGGTATGGTCTTATAGACAGTCTGTAAAGTTGTTTTGATTGATCTTGTATCAGCTGCATCAAAAGAATGATAGGCTGTTGAAAGGCTAGTCAGTCATAAAGCAGGGTGGCTTCAGTTATCCGCAGATTTATTTAAGGGGAACGGCCAACCGAGGTGGTTCTCCGAATTGGATTTTAAGTAGCTCGTCAGTATGTTATTCTTTTTATTGTACTGCAGTAATCTGCTCTCACTCTGTTGTTGACTTACTTTGTTATGCCAGTCATGGGATGCTGTGGAATTCAAAATGGTCTGAATGATTTGAGAATTAGGCGAAAAAGGCGAATGTAGAGTATTTCCACCTAATTAATTGCGCCGATGGGCGAATGAATGTTTTTGGACCGATTATCAATGTCTCAGTTAATAACTGTTCATTCATTCATTCATTCATTCCGAGAATTGATATAGCGCCTCTTCAAGAGACCTACTCAGAGGCGCTCCTAACTGTTGCACGGTTAGGGTAATGTCACAACGAAACCCGCCTTGATTAACAAATGCTCTGCCTCCTCTCTCTGGAACTCCGCTACTGTTCGCTTTCTAACAGTGCCAGTCCCAAGCCTGGATAAAGTAGGATGGCGGCGCTAATGATCTATGTTATCACTTATCACACAGTGTCGCTGAACTGAAACTATTAAGCTTACTACAGTGTAACTCATCTATCTGGTCGCTCTGGCTCGAATATAAGCTGGACATTTCTAGACAACCACTCTGACGCGACGCAGCGCTTGCGAATAAGCTGGTTCCCTGCTCCTAGTTAGCTTTCGAAAATCAGCGCTATAGAAATTTGGAGTGTAGGCAAATGCGGTCCTTCCTTTGTATGCATTTTCATTGTTTGACTTTTTCTTCAGATGAGTGGGACTTCATGGGAGAGGAGGAGCTGACGCCCTGCGCCACGAACAAGGACACGGCGGGAGCTTTCTACTGTAGGGAAGGCCACTCCGAGTGCAAAGACGTCTGGGAGGGACCCAAGTACGGGATCATCAGCTTCGATAACATCGGCTTCGCAATGCTGACCGTTTTCCAGTGTATAACGATGGAGGGATGGACGACGGTCATGTATTATGTAAGCACAGCAACACCGTAATATGCGGAATCGGATTATTATTTCATCTGTCACGGCAGGTGTTCATCTGTACCGAGCAGCGGGGCTTATCATGTCCTCATTATGGTAACTTAATTTCTTACCAAAGGGGTCACGTGATTGGGGTCATGGCGAGAGGATTCCGATTTTTTTAACACATGCATACATTCACAGGCCTAGATACACGTGCATTGACCACATTGGCTCAATCCAGATCCTTTGCCTGCATAGGTTCCTCCATAATTATGGAATGGACTTCCTCTTTCTCTACGCTCTACATCGTCTCTGGTAGCATCTCTACCTCTTTCTCTCACCTTAAAACCTTCCTTTTCTCTCGGAGTAACTCGCACTGGCAGCGCTTCTGAAAGGCGTATGCTACGAGAAGCACTTTATAAATACAATACAATACGTGCATACATGTAGGCCTTGTAGGGGATACGAGACAGTCAAAAGTGGTCGGTGCGCGCGACTGTTCAAATCTTCGCCAGAGAAGAAATGTATTTCAAGATTTCGGTTCTACGTTCACCCATAGCCAACTCTGCAATAATGAGTACACCGACCAGACACTGTCAGTGGAAAAATCAGGCAGCGGGGAAGGGGACTGGCCACCCGCCCTCATATGCCGAGGCTAAGAAAATGAAGTCGATAACACTTCATACCATACATGCAGTCGTCCTTTACAGGATATTTGCCTTTCAGGATATCCTGAATGAGTGCTTTAATTTTTAATTGCATTGTTTGAGGTTCTATAGTCAGTTGTCGTTTTCATGTGATGTAATAATAATAATAATAATAATAATAATAATAATAATAATAATAATAATAATAATAATAATAATAATAATAATAATAATAATAATAATAATAATAATAATAATAATAATAATAATAATAATAATAATAATAATAATAACAATAACAATAACAATAACAATAACAATAACAATAACAATAACAATAGTAATAATAATAATAATAATAATAATAATAATAATAATAATAATAATAATAATAATAATAATAACAATAACAATAACAATAACAATAACAATAACAATAACAATAACAATAACAATACCAATAACAATAACAATAACAATAACAATAACAATAACAATAACAATAACAATAACAATAACAATAATAATAATAATAATAATAATAACAATAATAATAATACAATTAATTTCATAATTCAAACTGACAAGAAGTATGCAGTAAGGTTACATTTTATAGTAGTAACAGATGATAACAAGTTTAGCAGGAGTCGAATTTAACTGTATGGTAGCCTGCAAGGCGCCCATCTGTCCTATTGCTCATTTTATCATCGCCCCGCCCCAGGGAGTTGAAGGCTGAGTCAATCTTGTGGGACTAGTGGGTATCGAACCCACGTCCTTCTGATCTTCGTGCCAGCGTGTTACCATTCAACCATCTCCCCACCTCATACCAAAGTTTAAACCTTCGCTACAACACTGACAGAGACGGAAGATAGAAAAAGGTGGAGAAGACTTGTCCATGGAGCGACCAACCCTCGGATCGAGGATGGTTGAAGACAAGACAAGACAAGACAACACTGACTTGCCCAAATGCTGATATTACTGACTAAGTTTATATTATTTTGTGCTCAGCCACTGGCTTCTTCTGCTTCAACGAAGTACATCAATTCCATGAATACAGGACTGTCCTAGCCAATAAGGCAGCTCCTATGCAGTAATTGGCATATTGCAGCTTTCAACAACCATTTGGCTTAATGCACCGTTGGGAACCAAGTGAATATGTTGCACTTTTTAAGGATCGTTGAGTGTTGCTAAAAGCCCTACGTGGTCGTTTAGATACAAAATTACCCCTTCAAGATACCTTAGATGATAGCCAGACCATATTGTCCACCATTGCTGTATTAATGAACGAATAGATGAGTGGATGAATAGATGGATCCATAGATGGACAGATCAATGGATAGATTAATGGATGAATGGGTAGTTAGATGTGTGTGTATGGATGGATGGATGAATTAGCAAATGAATGGATGAATGAATGAATAAATATTTAAGTTATTCATTGATTGCATGATTCAGTAAATAAATTAATTAATTAATTGGGTATATGTAAATGTAATATAATGTAACAGAACATTTGTATAGTGTTTTTAATGCGGGTATGTGCGCGTGTGTGTGTTTGTGCGTGTGTGTGTGTGTGTGTGTGTGTGTGTGTGTGTGTGTGTGTGTGTGTGTGTGTGTGTTGCATTCGAGACGTACAGCTTACTAATTATGATGCTGTACAAATGGTTGCTTCTACAGTTACACTTACGCTTATGATTACAATGTGTTGGATTTCAGTCTGAATCAGTTTCCGGTGGAATTATTTAACTGAACTGGTTTCTTTTACAGACCAATGACGCGCTGGGCAGCAACTTCAACTGGATCTATTTTGTGCCCCTCATAATACTCGGATCATTTTTTATGCTCAACTTAGTCCTTGGTGTCCTCAGTGGGTAAGTGGCATAATATGGTACTACGCTTATATGTATCTAGACAGTAGCACCTTCAAAGTACCTCACAAAAACGCCAGCCTGAATTATGTTAAAGCCATTAAGAACAAAAAGTTATCAGTAGGGGAACACCGGAACAGTATTCAGATAATTATAGCAAGTAGTAGGCCTAACTTCTATTGTGCAAGTGTCTAATAATACAGTGCTGTGCGTTTGCTAGTACTTCTCAATAAAGAATATTCTTACTTACTTACAAGGAATCAAACGATGGCACACCAAAACCAAGCTGTAATCAGGTCAACATCCAGAAGATCAGTCCGTAAGGCAGAGAGGCAGCCTATGGTTAAATAAGCAAGTAGAAGAGTCGCCGCCACAGGCGAGCTCATGCATACGCTGAGTTATTTCACTTATTTGCTTTGCTGTCATTTGTAGAGAATTTGCCAAAGAACGAGAACGTGTTGAGAACCGTCGAGCATTTCTGAAACTAAGGAAGCAGCAACTGATTGATCGACAAGCAGAGGCTTATCTAGAGTGGATCTGCAAAGCAGGTGTGTATGCTAATCTGTGTAGAGATACGTGTACCTTGATAAGATACCTTGCAAGGTGATATCAGTTCATTTCGTTTCTTTTCTGTTTTTTTGCTTTAACTATCAGTTTACCCTTGATCACTGCAAGTATGTTTGCAATGATAATCTTTCTTTTAGGGCCACCATAAATCATTCTATTTAATCTGGAATTGGGTGGACCCTACTTAGCGGGATTCTTTATCCCTTTAGGGCCTCCTTTTTTTGTAGCCGAGTTGCAATAAGTAAACCTGATGATTATGATTGATTGGTTGCAAAATAAACATTTGATTGATTGATTGATTGATTGATTGATTGATTGATTGATTGATTGATTGATCATTAATGGTCTTTCTGTTATGGTTGTGGACGGTGGATTGTTCTGACCATTCCTACTATGCCTCTGATACTTTTTGTCTTTAAGTATCTGTGGGAGGTACTTAAAAGGTGCCATACATTATGACCAGGTACTTACATGCAGACATACATACATACATACATGCACACACACACATGCATGCATACATACATTTGTGCATACATGAGTCATTTTCCGGTAACATGGTAAATTCACAAATTCAACAAGCAAAAAAAATTTTTTTTTTAATACAGTTTTTTTCTTTGGAACAAATCTTGAATGTTTCTATTTCACAAATATATATTTGGTTTTGCACTAATATGTAAATGTAAAAAGTTTTTGGTAGAAAAAAATAGCCCTACTAAAATATTTGTCCACTCCGTTACTGTATACATATGAGATCTGTTTTATACATTGTACAGCTTCTGTTGTGTATTTTGACATTCCAATATGTTTCTAGTATTAATATTTATAAAATAGAAATTAAAAAAAATTAAAAAACTTCTAATGATTTGATTCCATCACAGTTTCATTTATTTAGAAAAAGGTCCACTCCGTTATGGAAATAAAAGCATTTAATGTTAAGTTGAATAAATATTTTTGCCCAAACAACTGCAAAGAAATCACTTGAGCCAATCATTCCCAGTGATCGAACAGACAGAAAACACTAAAATATTTATGGTATTGTCTTAAAAATCTGATCACAGCATCAAAATACCACACCATTTAGCCTATAATAATTCCACTCCGTTACTATCTTTCGAGTGTCGAACACAATTTTTCCACTCCGTTACAAAGCTGTCCCATGCGTTACCAAATAAATGTTAACGGAGTGGACAGGTAACGGAGTAGACAATTTGGGTTGCAGCACGGTAAATACCATATTATCGCTCACGCGTCCACATCGATCATTGGTAAAATCATTATTTTGCTTATAAGCGTTATATTACAAATATTATTGGAATTAGATTCATTT
Source organism: Aporrectodea caliginosa (assembly GCA_020284085.1). NCBI lineage: Eukaryota > Metazoa > Annelida > Clitellata > Crassiclitellata > Lumbricidae > Aporrectodea > Aporrectodea caliginosa. The sequence goes on from JACEVL010000946.1 coordinate 108,699, forward strand.
ATAATCATGGCAAAAATGCAGTAACGGAGTGGCCGTATAATAAAAAACACATCTGGTACGAAATAAATGAAAATTCGTATGAAATTTGTCATTTCATTTATATCGTTGGTGAAGATATAAATAGCTTACATAGATTACATAGAAGAGATGAGTCTAGTTGCGCGACCACAAAATTGAATGGTTCTGAGATAGGAGATTAATTTTTTACATGGTAACGGAGTATACATCAATCCTGGGGACAAGTTTTAAAAATTTTCCTTTAATTATGCTGAAGATCCGGTTCACCAAGTTGTATTTTAAAACATACACAAATATATAATACATAAGAATCACGTGAATTTTTTGGCTCAATACAAATCATTTCGAAATTGTAGACTAAAGCAATAAGTACTAGAGCCTAGGGACAGTAACGGAGTGGAACTTTTTAAATTGAAAATAAATTAATAAATTAGGTTATTGCTTTAAATTACTTTCAAATATCTGAAATTGTTGACTGATCAAATACATTTTAATATCAACACTTAGCATAATCAGACTAGGTATAGTTTTTCGAGAAATGACCGGGGACAGCTGAATTCTGAATTTACCATGTTACCGGAAAATGACTCACATACATAAATACACGCATACATATTTATGCACACATACATAGATACATACATACGTATATATATATACATCCACACAAAAACATACATGCACACACATAGATACATACATTATTATTATTGCTTATTAGTTGTCCTGACTCAAAGTGCTGTGCAAATACCTGGAAAAGTGGTAAGTATTTCAGATGAAAGATTTGATGTACTTTCGGTTTTAATGACTCTCTAGATTCTTCCGTTTTTCTTGCTGTAGAGGAAGTGATACTGAACGAGGAAAAAACAACAGAAGAGGAAAAAATTAAGATCATTGAAGGTCAGCTTTACTCAGCATTGCGTCTTATTGTGTTTTATGAAAGCTATTGCTTTCGCTTTCGTCGTCATGAGCCTTTATGTAATCATTATCCATTGTCAGCATGGTCTTCATCAAAACGCGCCGGTCTTATAGGTTCTCGCTGACGTAATTGCTACTGCCGTCTATATTCTCTATTTTTGCGTTGTTTTCTCAGGTTTTACTTATTCATTTGCTACATGGTGGTCTATCAGTTACACGCTGTCATTTGTAGATCGTGCGGTTGTGGGTTCAGTGCCTTGTTATGACCCTGGGAAAGATGTTTGCACACACATCTCTCTTGTTGCCAAACAGTTTATTCTAGTACCGGTGCAAGCTGGGAAGTAGAAGTCAAAGACCTGCAATGCG
>JACEVL010000946.1:115000-122500 GCA_020284085.1 Aporrectodea caliginosa
GTTACACTGAAAAAAAACGGTTTCCCAATCCCTATTCTTTGCATTGGCTGTACAGCATTTGCCTTTATTATATTACGACTTATTTCGTGAATAATTTTATCTATTTTAACATTATTTAGCTGGATGAGTTTCAATTGCAGATTTATTTGTGTAATTAAGAACTTTGGTAGAGTCATCTAGGTTAGCTTCGAAAGTTTGTTATAAAATAGCCATACCCAAATATAAACGTATCTTTTTAACAAATGGATATTGTTCATTAATTAATGTATGAGTTAATTTTCAATTCTACAACTTTTCCAGTATTTTACAAAAATAATTCTGAAGGTCTTTTGTTTTCATGATTTCATGAGGAGAATAGATTCGTCGGCTTCTTCTTTTGTCTCAGTTTCTTTGTCTGCTTTCCTTGGCACCTGATTGCAGTATTAGCTCAAATGTTTTTCCCTCTTTTTTATTTTTGTTCTGTTTCTCCAGTCGCCTTAGTATCGATCAGTTCATCGGAATATTCACTTACCAGTTGATTCAATTCATCTTTTCATTTATCTTTGGTGTTCATCTTTGTATGTCCTTCATCTGTTCAGCCGTTCTTTCTGCCATTCTTTCATCTTATCTATCATTCATGCTTATGGTCATTTCGTCTTGCCATGCATTCCTCTGTTAACTCCTTCATCAGATTAGTCATTCATCTTTGTGCCTTCCCTTCCCCTCCACCTACCCAATAACCAATCCATCCACCCTTTATTAATTATTAATTAGTGAATTAATTAACAGTTATTAATGATTACTTATTGTATAGTAAGAAAATATATGAGAAACGTAGTTTTCTTGCTTAGTTAAGGACAAGGTTCTAAAGAAAGAGCTGCAGCTTATTTTAATTCGTCAAAAAGTCTTAGAATCTTTTGCCTGACAAACTGCATATGAAACACTGTTAATGGTAAAGGAAACTGTTGCATGAATGTATCGGGACTTTTCTGAAGGGGTTTTTAGGAACTCCTTATGAAACATATTCTGATGGTATGCTAAAGGATGTATCCATTGAGCCCCATTCGGAACCGTTAGACTGCATCCATAATGTTCAGACCACAACCAGAACCATCAGATCCCAACCAGAACCTTTGCATTTCACAATTAACCTTTGAACCACAGCCAGGCCTTTTGTTTACCAGCTAGAACTTTGAACCCCAGTCAGAACCTTGGGACCAAATCGAGAATCTTCAGACCCCAACCAGAACATTTAGACCCATCCAGAACCTGAGGATTGTGGAACCCAAACAGAATCTTAAACCCCACAACCTTTGGACTTCATACAAAACCTTTGGACCCCAACCAGAACCTTTGGGCTCTAGGACTCTAACCAGAACCATCAAACCCATCCAGGACCATCAAACCCAACCAAGACCATTAGACGCAACAGAGACCATCGGACCCGACCTAGACCAACAGACCAAACCAGGACCATCAGAGTCAGACCTTCTTGTATTGTCTTGCTTTGGCAAAAAGTATCTTAAAATGGACAACAGATTAAAAAAAACGGGTATATATGTAAACATATGAATTCAAGCTGATTTTAGCTGAAAGAAATGGCTTTGTGGACTAGTAATAGCTGGAGAAAATGCCTCTGTGAACAGGTAATTGCTGGCAGCTTGTTTGAAGTTGTTTGGGCTTGCTTCTACAAAGACAGTTCGTTTGGTATTAGCATCCTGAGAGCCATGAGATTACTTCGAATTTTCAAAGTTACAAGGTAAGCAACTAATGTCCGTGTTAAAACCAATTCTGAGTCTAGTTATTTCTAGCTTTTGACCATCTCTTGGTTTCCAGAACAGTTTTTTTAAAGTTACAACGTTCTGATACTCTTGATATCCTAGACAAGGGAAGTTTCCATGCAGCTAAAATTAAGATCTAGAACCAGGAAACAAACATCGGAAAAAGTGTAACAATTTAAAGATGGAATATTGCAACTTGTTAGTTGCAAGACTGGTTTGTTAATTAGTAGACAGTTGCTCTTTTAAAATGTGTATTACGTTGTTAATTATCTTATGATTAGCAGTATTTGGGTGACTGGCGAGACGAGTCCTATGAGACTTCACCGGTATTAGTTTCAGTGTGTATTATGATTTTGCTTTATTTGGTGGTGAATATTTTATTTGGTGGTGAATAAACTACTTACTTACAAACAGTAGCATTTAAACAATACGTTGAATGCCACATCATCTGGTGAATACTCAGCCTTCCATTCCTTACTGGTCAGTAAATGAATATCAATGTCGATTAGGAAGTTAACAAGTGGTTGAATTGCTGAGGTTGTGTTTGCACTTAGCAAAATGATTCTCTGACCCAGGGACCATGCACTTCTGGAGAGTTCAAGCATTCTGAGCAGTTTCAATAGAGGCACGCAAATAATTGTCTTCCCATGTCTATGAGCGCCTCTGATTTAGGGATCTTAGAAGGGGCACTATATCAAGTGGATATTGATTGATTGGCTGATTGGCTGATTGGCTGATTGATTGTTACCTTTGCCTTCTTACGTTTTTATACTTTCGTTAAAAGTGCTATTTCACTCATTCATTCATTACTTGAATTTATATAGCGCCTCTTCAAAGGAACTACTCAGAGGCGCTACCAACCCCAGTGCAGACAAATAGAACCATTTTAAAATTGAAGTATATGCTCCCAATAATTGTGTCATTTGACGTGGGGATACAGTTACCAAAAAACCTGCTCTTTAAATGTTAAAATATGTTTATATATTTGCATGCTTTGAATTTTTAGTCAGTCGTAGAGGAAACAGTTGGGTGCATGTGTACTTTGAATTTCTCGTAGATACTGGACTTCGCTTCGTAACCTGGTGATATCTCTGCTGAGCAGTATGCGTTCCATTGTCTCATTGCTCTTCCTCCTCTTCCTCTTCATCCTCATCTTTGCGCTGCTCGGCATGCAGCTCTTCGGCGGAGAGTAAGTACCCGCAACACTCCGGAAACAAACATGAGCAATTCTTTTGTCTGTCTGTGAAGCATTGTGCAGTAACATTGTGACATAGTAGTCTTTATACAATACAAAACAACTGTATTTGATATTGACCCTCCTTCCAAAGTTCAGAAGGGCACATGACCATACAACAGAGCATCAATGGTGCAGAGCAATTGTGAGTGAAGGACTTGCTCAATGTCCCTATACAGTAACTGCCTCGGGCGAGGATCGAACCCACAACCTCCGTGTTACAGGCCGAGTACTCAAACCAACATTCGGTCTCCGAGTCTTTGCCCGTCTGGAATCCATGTAGAGTTCGAATCCTGGGTTTTATCTTGTGGAATTGACACTAACACATTCCGTTAAATTAACGAAGGGTCAATTTAAGAAGATGCAACCTAGTACTCAAACCCTGCATGGAGAACTTAGGGCAGAGTCCTTCACAACATTATCGTAATTAAAATTACAACTGCGTATGTATGTAGTTTTTGACTTTCAGGTCGCCATGTATCGTTAATATGACTCGTATCTATAAATTTATATAGCGCCTCTCTCAGAATAACTATTCAGAGGCGCTCTCAGCACGAAAATGTGGTGTATGAATCTTAGGTTATGTCTTCTGAAATTGACACTTTGTTGGTCCGTATTATGTTTGACATCATATTAGTTCATGCTGTTATGCAATGTACATGTAGTTTAAATCTCTGAAGTAAGCCACCTTCGGGAAGCGAACAGCGATCCGCACACTCTCTAACGCAGAGACGCATGAGATGCGGCCTACGCTGTGACCAATGTAGCTAACTGGGCCAGCAATATCAAGTAAGTAAGTAATCTACGTAGCATTATACAAACGTAGTCATTTAGATCTGCTGCTTTAATTGTGGATATTCAGTTTCACTTTCTTGTTTTAGGTGGAATTTTGATGATGGCCGACCTGCCAGCAATTTTGACACGTTCCCTGTAGCACTTTTGACTGTTTTTCAAGTAGGTTTTGCTATTTTTATTCATTCATTCATTCATTCATTCATTCATTCATTCATTCATTCATTCATTCATTCATTCATTCATTCTGGAGATTTACATAGCGCCCCTTCAAGAAATCTACTCAGGAGCGCTCTCAGCCCAGCCACGGCAAAAGAAAAAAGACTTTAATGATTTATGAAACCCAGTTTGATTGGTCAAAGATAACAAACACTTTTAATTGTAATTGTGATTGGACATCAATGATACATGCACACATACACATACATATACGATACATACACACATACATATCCAGACACATACATACAAATATATGCACATACTTACACTGGTATACAATAAATGTACACATACTTTACACATAGTATACATATACATACATATATGATACATGCACATACATACACATACATACACATACAGGCACATACATAAACGATACATACACACACATACATATATATAGATACTATTATATAAAATAACATTGCCACGTCAGCTTGCAATGGACAGCCGACACCACACCACCAGGTTCATAAAACTGTTGTTTTAAGGCGGTTATTGTGAAGAAATAGCTTCCTCGTTTCCGGCAGAAATCGGACATTTTTAGCTCCATTATTCCTATTGCTTTCGTTCCTCCTCCTCTGGGGCGTGAGCGCATGCAATCAATCATCTATTCCCGGGGCGACCACTGCATCTGTCCTGCCAAGTCTTCCGATTGCCTTCTTCAGGTTCTCCCAGGAGTGAGAACGGTTCTTCATTAGACGGCCTTTCCAGCTGTCAGGCTAAATCTCTCGAGTGCTCAACCGGTCATTTGATGTACCAGTAATTTTGATCTCAACGCCAGATTTCCGCCTTTCAGCAGCTTTTTCTGCAATCGACTGCCTTTGCCCCCCCCCCCCATCCCTGGAAATTGATTCGACTTTTTGATGAACCAGTGGCTAGTGCCATGTGGCTAGATAGAGACGCCACAGAAGTTATGGTGCGCGGCGGTGTAGGAGTATTTTCGGTGCCTTGCAGCCAGAGGGTTGCGGGTTCGAATCCACCTCAAGCCGCTGCGTAGGGACCCTGGGCAAGTCCTTCACTCGCAATTGCTCATGCACTTCAGCGTGAAACTCCGATTCAGTGTCCGCGCTGTAGTCGGGAGCGCCTCTGAGTAGAAATCTTGAAGGGGCGCTATAACAAGTGCTCATACATACATACATACATACATAATTATCAGAGTCTGCATGTCTGGTCAGTCAGACTTAACAGTCACTGACTGAAGTTGGGATAATGGCATATTTTGACTCAACATATGTCCCCAAGGGAAACGTCGTATATAGGATACATGAAGCCTTTTTTTGCAGTATTCCCCTATAGGTTTTCTGTGGACCCAAATCATCATGATCATCATTAACAGTAATGGCAGGCCGTCTCCAGAGCATTGGTGTTTCCACAATTCTTGGCAGAAGCCCATATCAGCATATTGTGATATGGGCTTCACATGTACTACATGTGACGTTGCTCTTTGGGATTTATATACAGTATATATATGTACTATATACTATATATATATATATATATATATATATATATATATATTTGATAGACTTTTGCCCACGATATCTCAATAAGATTAAGATTGGAGAAAGTCCATTCACCCTTGAGTTACGAGCTGACCTTTATGTGCTGTCCTAATTGGAATCTAAAATGGATTGCTGTAATGTTTAAGGTGAAGGTTCATGTTATGTGGTTGATTTATGCGATAAACTTTAATATGTTTGGTGTTGCTCAATTCAGATACTAACAGGTGAAGACTGGAATGAGGTTATGTTCAATGCCATTCGGTCACAAGGGGGCGTCAGTCGCTTTGGAATGTGCTACTCTCTCTACTTTATCATTCTGGTTCTCTTTGGTAACTGTATCCTTGCCGTTATTTGACAGTGGAACCATAGAAGAAAGTTAGTTTATTATGGTTGCATTCAGGAGCGTAGCCAGACTTAGATTCAAGAGGAGGCAACTTCACAGACCATTGGCAAATCCTGGTTATTGGGGTCATTGGTCAATAAGAGTTCCAGTATATAAAAAAGCAAGAGGCGGCAACTGCCTCCTCGTGCCTCCGTGTAGCTACGCCTATGGTTGCATTTGAGTGTTAAAGTACTGGCAGAAGAATGAAGGGTTTGTGCAGCCTGGGATTTTTAACTGTATTGATATTGCCTTCCATCAAAAGTTCAGAATTGTACTCGCGACCTACTAAACAGCATGGAATTGAGATCCTTATCTTTAGTTGTTTCAGGATATTTACATTAAGTGTACAGGGTGGCCCAATATAAAATGTCCCACCCGATAAAATGCTATTTCTCCGCAACCAATTGAGATTTTTCCACCAAAATTTTAGCATTTGCAGAGAAATGATATTCCAACAATTCACGAAAATTTTACTAAATAATTTGCATAACTTCAAAAGTTACAGCTGTTTTAATATTAAATTCAATTTTTCAAATTTCCGCAGATGAGCGGTCCAATAATGGTTATTTCTTTAAGATTTTTTCATAGAGAAATTGTTTTATAACACCCACTGTTGCACAGAAGGTTTTTCTCACTGATGAAAAAAACTTTTACGTGAACCATCAGAACGACTGCGATTGGTCTGTCGGCAAAAAGCGCGATGTTCACGAAAGTCACCGTCTGGTTTCGTTTTCCAGCAGGACGGTGCGCCTGCTCAAACGGCAAGGTTGGCTCAAGGCTTAATTGCCACTAACTGCAGTGAATTCATTGGCAAAGACGAATGACCACCAAATCACCAGACCTTAACCTTCTTGATTATCTCGTCTGGGGAGCTATGCTTGAATGATACAATACATTTAATCCCAAACCGAAGAACATTGATGAGCTGAAGAAAGTCTTGCAGCTAATATGGGACCAGCTGTCGCAGGACTCAATTAACAAGGCCATACTGAACTTCACAACAAAACTTCGAGCTTGTGTGAAAGCTAGTGGTGGACACTTTGAACATGCCTTGAGATAAACTGCTCAGCAGATTTCTGAATTCGTAATGAAAGATGATTTTATTTGACATTGAAAATTGCTAATGACTGTCCATTTTTCTTCGGAAATTTGAAAAAATGGAATTGAATATTTAAACAGCTGTAACTTTTGAAGCTATGCAAATTGTTTATCAAAATTTTCGTGGATTGTTGGAAAATCATTCCTCTGTAAATGCTGAAATTTTGGTATAAAAATCTCAATTGGTTGCGGAGAGAGTGCATTTTATCCGGTGGGACATTTTATATTGGGCCACCCTGTATAGTCTCAGTTATAATGAGTACACTGACCGTACACTGTCAGTGGGATTATCAGACGGCGAGGGAGAGGACTGGCCACCCCCTCATATGCCGAGGCTAAGAAAAGTGAAGTCGCTAACACTTCATACCCATGGCTGCCTCGGGGTTAACTTAGGATACTGCTCTTCTTCTTCAACGCTGTGAAGATTTACTTTTAGTACGAGTCTATTGTTATCAGAATTTTCTTTTAGCGAAGCTCAACTCTTTTCTTCTGTAGCTACTACCC
>JACEVL010000946.1:125000-187500 GCA_020284085.1 Aporrectodea caliginosa
AGAAATTTGTTCTCACAACGTTCTTTTAAGGTACTAGATTAATGCATATTACATTGCAATAGATTACGTATTACAATAACATTCTTACGTTAATTAGCTGTTACCTGTTTTATAGGAGCAGAACCACTGTGTCTTTTTTGACTGAACAGTAAATGAAATATCTTTTCTACAGCATTTCGTTTAGCAGTGGAAACCTGAAGAACAATATGGCAACCACTCTCAACTCTCAAGTGACCTTTTCTGCTGAGGCTATGAAGGCCGACGCGGACAATGGTAGGCTATTTCTTGTTGTGTGCATGTATGTATCTATGCACGTATGTATGCATGTAGGCCTATGTATGTAGGCTATGTATGTATGTATAGATGTATGTAATATGTAATGTGTAATTGTGTATGTATGTATTATGTATTTATGTATATACTTGTATGTGTGTATAATATACGTGTATGTATGTATGTACCATATATAGATATGTATATATATATATGAACTTTTTGTTTAAGGGCCTACTTTTAAGTATACGTACCTACTTCAAAGCCTTTTCATCTGTTAAATTATTTCATTTGTTCGTTCTTAACTCCGTCTTTCATCATAAACTAAGGCTCTCAATCTTAAGTCATAACCGTGAGGCAGGATTGTATTGTGTATTGTATTGAGTGCCCTAATCAATGAGTGCTCATTGAGTAGAGCAGTCGGCCTGTAACACAGAGAATACGAGTTCCAGCCGCCACTCTGACGTTCACTGTGTAGGGAGTACTAGGGACCTTGATCCATTTTTAGCAAAATTTTGCTACCTGGTGTAAACTTGTCTAATTGCATTACACCAGTATGTGGTGTTTCTGTGGTTTGTAATTGATCATCTATACAGTGCCACAACGGAACAATATTATAAGAGATGTTTGTATTTGTAGTTAGGTTTGACTCTGTGATTATTGACATAAGGGGCCGTCCATAAATGACGTCACGCACCTAGGGGGTCGAGGGGTCGGAAATTTGTGACGATGCGTGACATGGGGGTGGGGGGTCTGAGAGGTGTGACGTCACAGGTCTATGTAATTAAATTTAACAATTAGCAACAATTTAATTTTAACAATAACAGGACTAATTGTGAGTATTAAATTTTCATTATTTTTTAAATTATTTTAATGTATATGGGCACCGTTATTAATAATTTTCTTATTATTTCAATATTTGGTCACCGTTAGATTTTAAAATATGCATGCTCTCCCTATTTGTTCAACGAAGGAGCATTTTGCTTCGCCATGGAAATTTGGTTTTAGGGGTCAGAGCTTTGTGACGTCATTTTCAAGGGGTGTTACTTTTTGTGACGAAGTGTGACGAGGGGTGAGGGGGTTAAAATCGGCCAAAATTGCGTGACGTCATTTATGGACGGCCACTAAATGAAAGAGCTTGTTGAACAATATTTATATTAAAAGTCTTCAAAAGAAAGAAAAATTAAATGCTCATTGGTGATTCTGCACAACACTGAACGTCCTTGCAACAGTATTGTTAACAGCTTGCGTTGCAATGACACATTCCTACAAACGTGTAGACTACTTCACGAAGTCTCTTTTGTAATCACTCACTTTTATTGTTTTTTGTATTTATTTATATTTTAGGCAACAAAGAGGAAGAGGAGGAGGAGGAAGAGGCAAGCGGTTTTGAGGGAACTCCAAAGCCAATGCTTCCATACAGCTCGATGTTCATCTTTGGTCCAACTAATCCGTATGTAAATGAGATTATTATATTTTCATCAAATTACTAAATATGTACTCTGCTTTCCGTAACAGAAGAAGTACCATAGGCAGCACTCTGCTCCGTCTATGCTTCACATGCAAACTACGATTTGATCTCACTAAACAGTGGCGTCACTAGGGGGGGTGCGGGGGGTGCGGACCGCACCGGGTGTCACCGTCGTAGGGGTGACACCAAAATGACTGTCTACAAAAATGTGTGCAGATTTTCAGCAGAAATTTATTATTTTTAACAATAACAGACAACAAAACAACATTTTTTGTAAGCCCAGCTTAGCCTACGTGTATTGTATAAATTTATCTAAAGCTGAAACTCTTTACTAATTTACTTGTTAGAGCCTTCTAATGCGCTCCGGTCAGTGCCGTCAATATTGTCCAATTACAATCACGCTTCAACGTGGTGAAAAAGCTAGAGGCACTAGTACTTTTTCTAAACAATGAGCACAGTCATCTAGTTGAACAAGCTATCAAAGAAGTAGCAGCCATGTGTGAGACTGTTCAAGTTAATATTAATTCTTATATCTGCCACTGAAGAAGAGTTGAAGGTGTCCATTCCAAAATTGACCACTTTCTATTATGAAGTGTCTGAGAGTGCACATTTATAGAAGTACCAAAAGTAAATGCTGAGAAGGCATCTGAAAGCAGCAGGGATTGATCTGGAAGAATCCAAAGATTGGGCAATAGGCGTTTTGACATTCATAGCTGAATGGGACTGTGGAATCTCTCCCAGCCCTTTCACTAAGCCTATTATTATTTCTGACGATCTGTGTGTCTTTGGCTTTATGTGAGAGACAAAGTTCGACCGTACGTACGGAACGTACGCTATTTTTTCTGCTGAAATGCGTACCGTACGCGTACGCTATTTTTTGGCTAAATTAATAAATAGCGTACGCTAATTTTTATATTTTTTATTATAGAATTAACAAGGAATAACAAAATTACAAATTAAAGAATGGAAAATTATACAAAATAAAAACAAAATAATAATTTACCTCTTCGCTGAAACGGAACTACAAATAAGAACTGTAAAGTGACGTAATAACGACGAGAAAAAAACGACGAGAAAATGAGGAGACAAAATGTGACGTCACGAGAAGCAACTAATATTAAAGGCTGCTCATACGTACGGAATACGAACGTACCGTACGCGTACGCTATTATTTTTAGTAAATTACGTACCGTACGCGTACGCTATTTTCTGCTGTAACGTACGGTCGAACTTTGGTGAGAGATGCTTCTCAAAGCTGAAACTTATTCAGAACTATTTACGATCTATAGTATACCATGGGACGGTCAAGGCTTTCCGATCTTGCGATATTATCAATTGAACGTGAGCTGGCAAAAGGCATTGATTTCGATTAAGTGATTCACAAGTTCGCAGTCTTGAAAGCCAGGAAAGGAAAGTTCTGATCTAGTCGAGATGTTCACTAAGTGCTGAAATGCTTTCGTATTTTTCCTGTTTTTTTCAAATTATTTAACTAATGAGTAGGCCTATATTTCCATATATTTATATTTTTAATTGCTAACCTGATTTTCATTGATTATATTCCTACATTACAATGTTTTAATAAATAGCCTAATCAGCCCAAATTTCCAATTATTTTTCCTCATTATATAAAATTTGCCAATTGACACTATTGTAGTTATATAATTTTCTGTATTCTTTGAACATTACTTTATAAGACCTGTATAAGCTGCAGGAACCTTCATTGCCCTCCACAGTCCATTAATAATTGATACAAAGTGTATACACTTTGTATTTGATAATTTGATTTTGAATGATGTAACTGCTGATCTGATGGTAAATGATTAAAATAAGAAATAAAATTTTGAAAATGTGCATTTGTAATTTTAATTCTGCTAGTTGTTAATTATCACTATCATTACCACTACATTCAGTTATACGCAGGAATTACGATTTACGGGTAACATTAGTACAAAAATCATAAAGATTCTGCATGGTCTGGAAATGGAGGTTGTCCATGGGGTGACACCATGAGTTACCGCACCGGGTGACACCAACCCTAGTGACGCCACTGTCACTAAATATCACGTTTTATTATAAATATTAGTCGAATTAAAAAAAACATTCAGCAATATTAGGATTAGCATTTCCAATCCAACATTTTCTTTTGCTTCAATTGTTTGGCCAGAGTTTCTGATTTGATTTGGATTTGGAGAACAAGATATAGTAAGCAGCCCGGAAGAAACAGAAAGCAATGTTGTTCTGAATTGGAAAACGAAGACGAGGAAATGCAACGATATCGCATCGCCACGAGCAAAATCCAGTGCACAAACAAGGACATCAAAGACTCATTGGACTGAATGAGATTCCGCATACTAGACTTAGATTAAAGCAGTGTAACGTGAGGAGCAGTGGACATAGGCCAGCTCCAGGCACTGCTTGCTTCTTAGGTTGTTGATACAAAGGGATCGGATGACAGAAACATTTCCTTTGTACTTCCCTCGTTAGCGGAACCTTTGATTAATGGACTGGACAACCTTTTCATTGTCTCTGTGTATGCTTCTATTTCCTCCTTAGCTCATCCTTTAATTAATTGGCTGGTCAACATCTAATCTTTTAGTTATTTGACTGGTTAGAAGGTAAATGTGTAGCGCTGAAGTAGAGGAGTTAGGCCGTATGAACAGTTCTGAATTAACGAATTTCTGCCCTAATGTTCCTTTCGGTTTCTTAAATAATAATTTATACTTATGTCCTCAGTTGCCTTGGTTGGTGCTAATTCGAAGAACCTCTCCCAATGCATGCACTGCCTTCTTTCCTTTAATAATCTTGCAGGCTTCACTAAGGTCTCCGCTGCTCCTCCTTCTATCTAAATATTGTTAGTCCACATCATTTCAACTCTTCTTCATAGCTCAAATCCTTGTAGACGAAAATAATTTTTGTAGCTCTTCTTTGCACTTTCTCTAGTAGTTCAAAGTCATGTTTCAGGTATAGGTTCTGTGTAAGCCACAGGAACCTATACAAGTGATTTGTCCAATCTCCCGTTTATCTGGTTGAGGTGAAGTCTTGGTTTTGTTTCTGTGCATTGTAGAGTTCGACGGTTTTGTCACTTCGTCGTGAACCTGCGCTATTTCGATCTGTTCATCATGATAGTCATCTGTGCCAGCAGCATAGCTCTCGCAGCTGAAGATCCCGTTCGTGACCACTCGCTCCGAAACTACATCCTCAATTACTTCGATTTCGTCTTCACGGGCGTTTTCACCATCGAGCTGATTCTAAAAGTGAGTCTGTTCTAAGTCTGTCGACCACCACGTGGTACACTGGTTAACATGATAGCACACTGAACCAGTGATTCCCAAGGTTCGTGCCTGCTACATGAACTCATATATAAGGACCCTGACAAATTGTTTTGTACACTTGTCAATTTCTGCTCCATTGGTGCCCCGCAGTGAATGCAGCTATAAAATGAGTACACCGACTGCACACTGTTGGTGGAAAGATCAGACAGTGAGGAAGAGGAATTGCCACGTACCCTCCTATGTAAAGGCTAAGAAAGGGAAGTCACTGGTGAACCCTTTATACGAGTACCAATGGCTGCCCCTCAAGGCCATCTTAAGCTTCTTCTTCTTCTTGATGATGACACGGTTGTTATTTTCATGATGATACCAAGTAAAATGGTAATATCTCATGAACAGAAACGTGCATTGCATGTCTTGTGGTGTTATCTTTATTTCATTTGATGGCCATAACAGTGTCTCTCCTCATTCTTCATTCCCTTATAACTTACCATTGTATCACTACATGCCCATCTCTTTTACCCTCCTCTCATGCAGTCTTCTCTTCTACAGGGAGACGATCGATCATTTCTCATATTTTGATGTCGTCGCTGTCTCGCTCTGCTGCCTGATCCTCTCGCAGCCAGTTCGGATTAGTTCCATTTTGTGAGGTATTAGTAGGAATGATGATGGATCGGATCCCAAGTTGAATTCTACAAAACACGGCCAGATAACGTCACGTTCATCCGCCTCAGTTGCTGCGCTTTACGGACTGGTAGTGGCAGTTGCCATCATTTCTCCAGGCTTATCCGCGGCTGACTTTTAAGCTCTGGTTATTATCTCGCACTGCAATTCTTCGCTGTTCGATATATCGCGATGCGTCGTCTGAACCGCGGATTGCAATTCGGTGGTTGTTGGATGTTTCGCTTCAAAGCATCGTCGATTGATGAGCAATTGAAGTCGTGAGATTAGATTTGATGTCATTGAATAGAAGTTCTGAGATTTGATTAATGTTGTCGTAGATTAGAAGTCTTTAGATTGGAGTAGATATGATAGGGCAGAAGCCTTCAGGTTAGATTAGATGTAACAGGTTAGAAGCTCTCTGATAAGGTTATTATTGGGCCTCTGTGTAGAGATATTGAAGGGGCGCTATATAAATTCCCATTGATTTATTGATTGATTGTTTGGTTGGTTGATTGATTGATTGACTGCTTGATTGATTGATTGATTGATTGACTGAGTGAGTGATTGAGTGAGTGAGTGAGTGAGTGATTGATTGATTGATTGATTGAGTGAGTGAGTGATTGATTGATTGATTGATTGATTGATAGATAGATTGATTGATTGAGTGATTGATTGATTGATTGATTGATTGATTGATTGATTGATTGATTGATTGATTGATTGATTGATTGATTGATTGATTGATATACCAAATGTCTTTCCAACGCTACAGACAAATGAAGGTGTTAGAATTTAGTATAACTATTGCATGTAGTTTCTTGCTGAATAACAGGGATCGCCTGTTATGATGATGACAAAATACCCAAGTAGAACAATAAAAAAATTAATACAACAAATAGTAGGTGGCATTCGTTACTTTTTTTCTTGGCAGATTGTTGACCTTGGCTTGATCTTTCATCCTGGATCGTACTGTCGAGATCTCTGGAACATTCTCGATGCCACAGTTGTCATCTGTGCCCTTGTGGCATTTGCTTTCACGTATGTACCGTATTTGCATGTAATCAGATGTCTGTCAATTTATATGTTGCCTTTTTTCCTGAGCTACGGTACTCATGTGTTGTGCGTGTTAAAGGTCAACTTGAGACGGCTGCAAATGTTTCATGAGCTTCAAAAATAATGTGAATGTGTATTGGAGGAGTGTTTCTTTTTATAGACCCTTTTAACGCTTTAGTGACGAGAGTGACTGGGAAGCCAATGCAGCTCGTCGTTAAATTGTTAGACATCTCTTGTATTTGTTTAGTGCTTTTAAAGGGCATCTCAAATCGTTGTTCATTTGCTATAATAGTTGAAACATCAGATACCCTTAGTGGAATCCTTTTTTATCATTTTTGCAGAAAAGATAATCGTTTTTTGATTGCATCGTTATCACTGCCATCTGATATAATGACTCTGAAAATCAGATTCTGGTATATTTTGAATAATAGTAGTTTTCCATACTAATCAACTATATGAAGATGCTTGAAGTCAGCAAGTTCAGTTAGTATTAGTGAAATTTAGAGACCATGATAGTGTAGTGGTTAGCATGCTGGACTGTCAATCGGGAGGTCAGAGGTTAAAAATTTCAAATCCACTCCAGGGCAAATATTTTGATAAAGATTTCTGCTCCACCCCTCAGTCAACTCAACTATAATGAGTACACTGACAGTACACTGTCGGTGGGAAGATGAGATGGCGAGGGAAAGGACTGGTCACCCGCCCTCATATAGGCCTACCGAGGTTAAGAAAATGAAGTCACTAACACTTCATTTCCATGGCTGCCTCAGGGTTATCTTAACAGACTGCATTTGTATTCTTCTTCAAGACCATGAGATGGAAAATCGGACGACGACGGTAGAAAGAATGCGAGATGGCAACATTAAAAGATAGGAGAAGCTGGATGAGAGTTAAAGCAAAGCAGTGACGATGAGAAATGGATGATAATGATGAAAAGAATATAAAAAGATTTATAGGAATTATCGATTGACTAAGGGAGGTCAATGGAAAAATAATCGTCGGCGGAATAAGGTGGCCATTGTAAATTGCTGAACTGGAAACACTGATAAAAATACAACAAATCTTCTTTAATGTATCAAGAAAGTATATTTTTGTCTTTGTTTTGCTGTTTTGTTTTGTTTCATAAAAACAGCGACAGCCTAGGAGCTGGCAAGAATCTGAACACAATCAAATCACTGAGAGTCCTGCGAGTGTTGCGACCATTGAAAACCATCAACAGGGTGCCAAAGCTTAAGGTTGTTCTTTTGACGATTTCATATCAATGCTGTGCAAGGCACTGGATTTTACTTTTTAATGGCCTTTTAAAATGGAAGCACGTTCTCATTCATTCATTTATTTCAGAGATTCATCTAAGAGATTTATATAGCGCCCCATAAGATTATATACTCTGGAGCGCTCCCGACCCAACCCCAGCTTAGGAGAACTGTTACTCATGTTGATTACTAATTTGTATTTATTTGTGTTATGTTTGGCTTTGAAAGCGTCTATTGAAAACTGGTTAATTGCGTTGGGTGCTCTTTTATTTTTTTAAATTTTAATTGAACAATTATATAACGCCACTTCTAAAACCTATATAATCCGATACTCACTTTTGCTTCAATATTTTAGGACTGTTTCGGTAGTTCTGTTGATGTACGAAGCTCATGAAATGATTTGTCTGTAGGCTGTGTTCGACTGTGTTGTGAATTCGCTGAAGAACGTCCTGAACATCATGATCGTCTACATGCTCTTCCAGTTCATATTCGCGGTCATTGCGGTCCAGCTCTTCAAGGGAAGGTTCTTCTACTGCACCGACGACTCCAAGAGCACGGAAGACGAATGCAGGTCGGGTACTACTGTAATTGTAATTACGACAATTTATAATTATAGCATAGTCGGAGGCAAGCTACTTCTAGGATGCTTTACACACTTTGCATACTGTCAGCGCAAATGCTAATGCTCAGAGTTTCACACGAGCTGTAAAAATACAACTGACTGCTGTCACATTTGACAGATTTAGAAGTGTATTGTTTGGTTATCAGTTGGATGGAAAATGGTGGGTAATTTAGTACACAAATGAACTGACAATTTAATTAAAGGTCTCACCAGGTAGCCATAAAAATAGTTTAGTTGTACCTCATTCGCCGTATACCTAGTGTATGTTTAAGTTCACAATTAAGTCCAAGATGTCCATCAATGTTACGTTACCTCGCATGTGAATACCTGATTGGCTGTTGAGTTTTAATTGAACTTGGTTGACTAAATAATGAATGTGTATCTAGTGACGTTTCTAAGTCCCAGCCAATGAATGCCCATTGGATAGATTATGTGGGGGCCTCTCGTCTAAACTGCACCTGTACGGTCACTCGTTTTACTTCTAGGGGTGACTACTTTGAGTACAAGGATCCTCATAAGCTGCCGATGGTGAAAAAGCGCAAGTGGGAGAAATGGGAATTCCATTACGACGACGTCGCCTCAGCCATGTTGACGCTGTTTGCTGTTCAGACGGGTGAAGGATGGCCAGCGTAAGTGATGCAGAACACCTCCTCGTTTTTTTATGTTCTTTCTTGGAGGCTGTTCCATTCTTGATGTTGCTCTAAACAATCCACTGCATTGCATTAATTTTGAGTGGCCGAGTGGGTTGGTAGCCTGCTCGTCACGTCGGCGCCCCGGGTTCGCTTCCCGGTCGGGTCGGTTTATCAGAGATTAATTTCTCGGATCTTTACTGCGGGTGGCTCGGTCGCATTATAAACGTGGAGTACAATACAACACACAATACAACACATCACAATACAACTGGGGCGCGGTGGTTTAGGGGTATGTTCGGTGCCTTGCAGCTGGAGGGTTGCGGGTTCGAATCCACCTCAAAGTCGCCGCGTAGGGACCCTGGGCAAGTCCTTCACTCGCAATTGCTCATGCGCTTCGGCGTGAAACTCCGATTCAGCGTTCGCGCAGTAGTCGGAATCGCCTCTGAATGGGAAATCTGGTAGGGGCGCTATAACAAGTGTTCAAATACAATACAAAAAATACAATTTGAGTGCTAGATTCTGAAGGTGTACCGATAGAAGAAGAAAGCATTGGGTTAAGATGAAGTTAGTGTTACTTTGACCTACCTGGTTATTGGCATTTTACATCTCTCCCGATCATTCTAGACACATGGAAAATGATTAGGCAAGATAAAAGACTGTACTTGTACTGTACTTAGGGGCCCCGATAGCGCATTGGATAACACACTGGCATAGAGAGCGAGAGGTACCGACATCGAGTTCCGAAGGCGGACATGCTCTGTAGGCTGCTATTAGCGCCGTGTATTGCAGGCTATCTGTTCTGTTAGTAGTTAAGATTTATGTCTTCTGTCATTTGTGTTCTTGTGAATTGTTTCAATTGCATAACTGTACACTGTAACCGGTTGCCGTTTGTCAACCGGATTGTTTCAATAAAGAACATTATTATTATTATTACTTATGTCTCCCTGATAATTTTATCCAGATCATTCATTCGGCATCCGTATTTTGGATGTTTGTGTTTCGTGTTTGACAGTGTTCTGATTCATTCAATGGATTCAACGTCGGAAAACCGTGGTCCGCAGCCAAACTATCGGATGGAAATGGCGATCTTCTATGTCGTCTACTTCATCGTCTTTCCTTTCTTCTTCATCAACATCTTTGTGGCTCTCATCATCATCACCTTCCAGGAACAAGGAGAAAATGAACTCGTCGACCACGAGCTCGATAAAAATCAAGTTAGCTTCCACAATAAGATATATATAAGTCTTATCTTCTTTTATATATGAATATATATATATATCTTATTGTGGAAGCTTGCATCTTACAGTAAGATGCAGAAAAGCAGATTCCTACTATGGAGCTGTTGGGTTTGAATATAGTCTCTGCCTCCTCTCCTGCTCCTCCTCCTCTTCCTCTGTGATCCCAATCAAGGCAATGGGGTAAAGCCACCTTCTGCGTCTTCTTCACTTCGTACTCCTTGTTCTTTTAGTCATTTTTCACATCCTACTTATCCTTCTCCTCCTCTTCAATATATCTACCTCCTTATCTTAGTCTTCTTCCTCCTCATGGTCCTCCTCCCTCTCGCACTTATGCTTCCTCCTTGTACTTCTTCTGCTTCACCTCTCCTCCTGCTCCTCTATTTGTTCAAACCTTCCAGCTTTACTTATTCTCTCCATGATTTGATAGTTCGCTGGGTTTAGTTTACTAAATAGTTAGTTTAGTTACTTAAGTCTTTGGGTTAGCATAATTATATCACTACTTTAACTCTTCATTAAACCTTCATTAACTGGATCAGCCTGGTGTAGCACTGGAGAATTACTCGGCCTAAACATGTTGATTTTTCTATGAAGAGCTATCCTCCCTACCCTCCTCTTTCTCATGTACACAAGCGGTACACATATGTAGCCTATGTTTTGCATACACACATCTTAACTGAACTTACTGAAGTGACGATTGAAGTGAATAATGTCTGTGCTATTCAGAAACAGTGCATTGACTTTGCGATCAACGCGCGACCGATGTGTCGATACATGCCAAAGAACAAGAACTCGATTAAGTATCGCATCTGGAAGTTGGTCGTGTCGCCACCGTTTGAGTTCTTCATAATGACGATGATTGCGCTCAATACCATCATACTGATGATGAAAGTAAGGCTGAGCATTTTTAATGACTGTGAATTGACATTGCTTATTTTCATTTCTGTCCTTGAATTTGCCCTTTATCTCTATCTATCTATGGAATTTATATAGCGCCCCTTCAAGATAACTACTCAGAGGCGCTCCCGACCCAGGCCCGGTCAAAGAGGAAGGTCTTAAGTAGTCTATAGAAAGAATCAGAGAGGTCTCGCGGGAGAGAACGAAGGTCTGAAGGGATGTATGTATGTATGTATGTATGAGCACTTGTTATAGCGCCCCTTCAAGATTTCTACTCAGAGGCACTCCCGACTACAGCGCGGACACTGAATCGGAGTTTCACGCCAAAGCGCATGAGCAATTGCGAGTGAAGGACTTGCACAGGGTCCCTACGTGGCGGCTTGAGATGGATTCGAACCCGCAACTCTCCGGCTGCAAGGCACCGAACATACCCCTACACCACCGCGCCCCATTTATCTGTATCAACAGATTCTTTTCACTTTATTCAGGCTATTAAATTTCAGTCAGGTATTTTTATATAGACATATTCTTCATTCTTTTCCTTTGGGTCTCTGCTTTTCTTTTTTCTGGTTCTTTAGACTTTTGTATATCATTAATTTAACTATCAAACCATTTAACTAAGTAATTTGCTTATTGTACTATTAAATAACTGGCTAATTTTTGTAACTGTCTTTTTGCAGCATTGTGTATCGTTACATTGCTCTTTTATAAAGCACCAGAACCTTCTGATAAATACTGTCTTTTGAGGTCATCAATCAAGGATAACCTTATAATGGGTGGTGTTATAATGAGACCATTTTCTAAACTACGGTAATGGTATTCGGGATTTATGTACCTGACCAGGTTATATCAGAATCAATGTTGTGGACACATGTCATAAGGAGGGTCTGTGTATTTGAATTCCTTGAAAGACACTGTACAGCTATCCAGATACATACATACATACATACATATTATATGCAGTACATACATTCATGCATGCATATATGCATGAACATATTTTGCTCACCATTTATTCATTGATGTTAAAAATGCTGCTGCAATTTCTTGTTAGTGATTAACTTTTTGGAGCCGTCGTTAGTGTTTGTTACTTGCCAGTCATCGATCAATTACTTAATTTGTTATGTGGTTGATGTAACTGACTGGTCATTTGATGATATTGGGATGAAGGGTTGTAGGTGACTCTATATATGCAGTCAGAATTTAAAACTTGACACTCGACATTCATTTGGCTGCTACTTTGTCTCAAAGTTTTGAAAGTCCTGTTGTTCGTTCGATGTTGTTGGATGTTTTTCTTGATAAATTGTGCAGCTAATGTGAATGTGCGATACGTGTCTTCTAATTTGCAGTTTTAGATTCATTTTCAGAACTTCTGTAAATGTTGCACCCAACATAATTATAATCTTTACGTGCTCTGATTAGTTTCGTACTTTTCAGATATTCCTCACTTAGGTTTCATAAGTTTCTGCGATGTATCAATTCTTGCTGTAGTATAAGATTGGCATATTGTACTACAAACTTCAACTGTCTAAAGTCAAGTTATGTAGTAGGCCGAATAGACTGAAACTGTCATAAGTCAGATTAATTGGTAATAAACTTTCATAAGTCAAATTATTTAGTAATAAACAGGCTCAAATTGCTTGACTGGTTGATCAACTTCAGCCTATGCTGTAAAAGCAATAGCAGAAATATTATTTGAGCTTGTTACAAGTATTATCCTTGCAGTGCTGAATAGCACATTCACGATGTGATATTTCTTATCATACATTTTCCATTTAAACTGGAAGTTGCACTCAAATTGTCCATGTTAATCAGAGACTATATGTGAAATATAACTCACAGTTTTCTTCCTGCTGAATTTACCTGTATTTTTAAAGCTTTTGTTTCCTTTTTTGTTGTGCATTACGAATGAAATGCTGAAAATTCTGTATACAGATTTATTCTGAAATTTATTTATTATTTCTTGAACTCATGGCAGTTATCTAATCTGTTTTCTAAAGAGAGCATTCTGTTTAAACGACAAAGAGTTTTATCTGGGCGTCATCTAATTCGTATGTTTGCCGAAGGATGATGTTTAGACTGTAGGAATTTTTTTATCTGCACTCAGGAAGAAGGCATAGGAGAGCGGTTGAGTAGTCGTTGTTCGTGTTCATGTTGTCATTGTTTCCTTTTTGACAGTCTTTTGTTTAGTCTGTGTTTTGCTGTCTTCAGTTGCACAAGGGTTCCATTCTGTATGAATGGGTTACACGCCAGCTAAACTCAGGACTCACGTTGCTCTTTACAATTGAATGCTTGCTCAAGATTGTGGGGTTTGGCCTGCGGGTAAGATCCGTTTCTAACTCCTCAGCTACCGTAGCCTACGATGCGTGCGCATGGCTGATCGCTCGCCTTTGACACAAATCGAGTACCGTAGCTGCACGAAACAAGCTTAGACTGATGGTTTTCTTCACGTGTGGTTATATAAGCACCATTTATATTTTAATAGGCTTTGCCAGTCAGTTGGTGAAAGAGGGGTCAATCTGAATTGATTTGAGTTGCATAAATGCTAGGCAGCTTCAAAATTACCGATTGCACTTAGAAGAAAGGATAAATATTTCAGCCATTGGTCCAAACTTCTAGAGTAAAATTATGCTTGGTAAACTAAATAAAGCCAGTACGTAGTTTTTCTTAGAATACTGCTGTACGATTAGGTGGTCTATTGTTGTGCTCACTAGATTTGTGGGTATTGTGCCAATTCTCATAAAAAGGGCCAAATTTTGCTTTTCTGAAACAAAACCTGATTTTCACACTGCACTGTGATTACCAGGAACTCAATGCCAACAATAATTTTTATCAGCTGAGTTTACCACTATTTCTAGAGCTTCTATTTTCTTTTATGTTACACATTATGAGTGAAATGCTTAGAATTTTGTATACAAATTCATTCTGAAATTTATTTATAATTTCGTGAACCATTGGCAGTTACTTATTCTTATATGAAATTTCCTGTGGTTTTTTATATTTTAAAAGATAAGATATAAGGTTTGGCAAAGGAATGAACTTGTTTAGGAAACAATATGTCCTGGATTGAATTGTAATCTTGTGAAATTGAACTGATAGATTGATTTTGTCTGCAATCACCGTTTTATTCACAGTAGCCTGCTACGCATGTATGTGGTCAAACTTGGACAATACTGTATCTTGAGAGTATTCCACTGTTTAAAATTTTCTGAGGCTTTGCTTCTTTTAGGGAATTTTTATATTCTTAAGGCATATTACCGCTTATTAGTTTGCTTATTAGTGGTGCTGTATTAAATTTCCAATTAAGATTACAATATCCCAATCAACGACGAGCATTGAAGTCCATGTTTGACTTCTTGTTTATCGCCACTCAGCTTTCACTTAGCATTATTGTTTATTTGCTAGTGCAAATTTTGTATGCAGTTTGAAATGTTTGCAGTGAAGAGTGTTTGCAAGGGACACTAGAGAAAATTTTGATTCTAAAGCTAACAATATTTGTTGAACCAATACGTTCAGCATCTTAATCACCTTAATAAATAATAATCTTGCAGTGATGTACAGCCTTTTTTACAAAGCATAGCTTAAGATTTCTATTGCAAAAAAACAGTGGATTTTGTGCTAGCAGCTTGAGTTCCTAAGGATATTCACCAATAACTTATTGTTTCTCTTCATAACCAGCATCTTCTTTATTCAGATTTTTACCCATATTGACAGTTTTGGTCCCTGTTTGGTGCTTTTGGATTTGTCATTTGTATTTTATCTTACCAGTTCCAAGAATTTAGAAAAATTTAAATCTTTATCCATATGCAAAAGTTTGGTATGTAATTTTACTAAAATTCTGCTTAAAAGCTAGAAGAACAAAAGATACTTTTTCGATTTCAATTCCAGTAACAGAACGAATCATTTTCTCTAGTGTTCCTTATTTGCAGCTTTGGGAATTTATGTTGTTTTTTCTCACATTCTTTTATGGTGCCCAGACCCTTATCTGGTTGGAGTTTCTGCTGCTTTATTTTGAGACTTTTGGTCCCCTGGTGGTCTTTTGCATTTCTGACGGCTGTGATTTATTTTACTGCACTTCAGTTTTACCAGAAAGCTTCTAAAAGTGACACATACCGTTACTACAGCGAATCTCTTGGCTACCTCAACATGTCCTTCACCGTAATCTTCTCCATCGAATCTGTCCTCAAGATTTTGGCGTTTGGACCGAAGGTTTGCATGTCTCATGTACACTTCTGTTTTTTGGCTTTTTGGTTTCATTTTCTGTCATCATGATGGGCGATAAAAGTGTTCTAGGTTGGTCTTTATTGATCCCATTCATTTTGCTTCTTATAGAGTTCTGGTAAGCTCTGTAGAATAGCTTGCCTCGTATTCGGTTTGATAATTACGGAAAGACAATTGGAGTGAACCATATGTTGAAAATTACTGCTTTGCCATGGACACTGCAATGAATAGAAGCTTGAGGCCAGACCTAATGGTTTGGTAAATGCTTTCTCATTTGTATGGCAATTGCGTTTACATGCATTTGGGTATTACCTCATGCTTCATGTTATAAGTTTGCATCAAGCTATGAGATATGAGAAGCTGCAGTGAAAATGAACTGAGCAGTTGAGAAAGTGCTTTAGCCATGGACTGTGTGACAGTCTGATTTGATGTAGCACCGTAAGTTAAGGATGAGCAAATCTTTCGAAGGGGAATTTAGAATCTAAGAAGACAGAATTATTGGATTTGAGATTATTCTTTAGGTTGAGAAAATGTTTTTGTTAGGACCATGCAATTGGAGAATATTTCATGCTATAGGTGCTGAAAAAATTGTTTGCAGTTGAAGCATGTTATTAAGACAGTGTATGAGGATTGAACTTTTCAGTGGAGCTTATGTTTAGAGTATAGCCTAGTGATTCAAATTCGATCAGAATTTATATAGCACCCCTTCAAGATTCGTACTCACAAGCACTTAATAACCCAGGCCAAGGGAAGAAAGTTGTCTTAAGCAGCAAATGAAACTGAGAGCAGGTAACTGTAGGTAGGTGGCATATTGCCAGAGGGAGATTATACCCCTTCAATCGAGAAAACGGTTTTTACTAGATCTTGTGGCTGGAAAATGTGTTGTAAGGTTGACCCTGTAGCGATAAGGTTCTTTTCTTGCATCAAATCACACAGATTCTATCTGAGTACTTCTTCATGTTTACTACTATCTGAACTATTCCACTGTCTCACTGCCTCTTGCCATTCCTTTGTATAACTGTGGAAAAGATATTTCAGCATTGAGGAATGGATGCTGTTGAATCTTTTTGGTTGGAGCAAAGTCTAAGATGTAGTGTTGGAAAATTGTCATGCTTTTTTGCACTGTGTGCTTAGTGGCTAGTAGCAATAAAGGTTGTTTGGTGCACCATTCACAGTTAAGTTGCTCTATTTGTAGAAGATTAATACTTTTAGAGTGCTCTATGCTCTTTACCTAGTTTATATTCTAGATTTAATACGGTTTTGCAAGTTTCAGCTGTTAACTCTATTAGAAGTTAGATAGATCTAATGCTGATTTTTCTAGACTTGTTAACATCACTTTTAACTCCATCTTGATCCTCGTCATAATTTTATTGTCATTGCTATTGTCTTCATAGTAATAGTCATCATGATCTTCTACTGCACAGGATTCGTTAATTTGAAGGTTTTTAGTGCTGTTGATACAGGTTGATTACAGTTGATCTGTGACTTGCTAAATCTCATAAGCTAAGCTGAATAGTAATTGCCTCGAGTAATTTTATAGCAGGACCGCTGTCTTGTATTCTGTTAACACTTTAATGATGAGAGTGTACTAAAAGCGACTGGGAAACCAATGCAGCTCGTCGTTAAAGTGTTAATATAGTGGGCTGAGGCATGGCAATGCTTGAACAGTGTAAAAGAGTTAGAAAGAAGTTGTTGAGAGGGCTCTAAATAGTGACCACTATACCTTGGCGAATTGTTTAATGTAGGTTCATCAGTACTAGATCCTCAAATTAAATTTACATGTAAGTGTCTTAACTCTCGATTGTGTTTGTGTGAAGTAAACATGCTAGAACTTTAATTTTACCTTAACCAGTTTGATATAGTCATGTTGTTCCCAAGTTTTGCAACATGATAAAATGGCTGATTTTTCAGAACTACTTTCGGGACTCGTGGAACGTTTTTGATTTCATCACAGTTGTTGGCAGTGTTACAGATGTTCTCGTCAGTGAAATTAGGGTGAGTTTGTTTTATTTAATTATCCAACTTTTAATTACTATTTGTATTTTCGTGTATGATAATTATTGGTAGCGTCGTGTAGTGTGTAGCATGATACCACAGTCCTAATCTGCTTTAAGAAGATTCCTTCTTGCTATGTCTAACTCAGAAGTTCAAACTGCCATCAGACAGAATTATTGTTGCTAAATTGGTTAGAGTGTAGGCTGTGTCCCAGGATACTCCTCTGTGTAAGACAGTGTGCGAATCGCGGTTCTCTTCCTGAAGCGATCTGAAGAGATTTGAATCTCGGGTTAGCACGGCCCGTGCACGGGAACCTTAAATGGCAAGGCATTCAAACGGGCAGAGGTGGTGAAGGATCCCACTCGATCAATTCATTGAAAAATGAGCAGGGTCGAGACCATACGGTCACTATATAAAACCGAGTACATTTTGTCTACACTAAGTCTTACAAAGAAGAAGAAGAAGAAGAAGAAGAGCAGTCCTCGAAGCTGGCATAAAGTAAGTAAGTAAGTAAGTATGGTCTTTATTACGCCATTTGCAAACGCACAATGGGACAACAGTTATGCAATGATAATTGTAAAACATCGAAGTAATAATATTGATAATAATAATGCGTAACAAGCTAAATGCAGGTGGAAGATAATTAATAATTGTAAAGCATCCTGGTGATAAATCCCTTCCTAGTAAGGGGGTCAGATTGCGGAATGATACGATTGTGCGATCGAGGTCTTAGGAAGAGGCAGCCATGGATATGCTGTTAAATATAGCCTACTATAGGCACAACAGCACTTAGATCTCGTCAGAGCTTACTTTGCAATTCCCAGAAACTGCCCACAAGAGCATTTTACAAGAAAAACCGCTTAGGGAATACGGCTTGTATCCTTTGCTTTATTTGTGTTTTGTGTTTTAGAGCAATTTTATCAGTCTTGGTTTCCTCCGACTTTTTCGGGCTGCTCGCTTGATCAAGCTTCTTCGCCAGGGATATACAATACGAATTCTTCTCTGGACGTTTGTCCAATCATTCAAGGTAAGACAAATATAAATGCTGGTTATATTAAGAAGAAGGAGAAGAAGAAAAA
Source organism: Aporrectodea caliginosa (assembly GCA_020284085.1). NCBI lineage: Eukaryota > Metazoa > Annelida > Clitellata > Crassiclitellata > Lumbricidae > Aporrectodea > Aporrectodea caliginosa. Next base: position 143,664 of record JACEVL010000946.1, read on the forward strand.
CTAGAGGAATAGTCTATGTCTTATGCAAATTTATAATGCCTCCCGTCATTCAAGGTAAAACAATTGCTGGTTAAGGAAGAAGAAGAAATAGTGTTCTCTTATGCAAATGTATAGGCTAACCATTAGAGCCACACACTTCACTCTCATGTCTGCTCATTATAAAAAAATTATGATTGTATGTCATTACTAATGTCGAACTATGTGACTGTTTCAAAGGCATCTTAAGACCACAAATGAATAACAGCTAGTCCTGCACAACAGAAGCATCCCTTTCAATAATATCTGTTCTACATGAAATCTGTCTTTGTTGAAGGTTGCATTCTAGTAGCTTACTCCTGAACAGGCTTGAAACCACATATAATTTCTTTGTTCTTTGTAAATTTCAATGAATATGAAAAACAAAGACCTAACAATGTTTGCATGTCTGGAGTTTATTTTAAAATGTTTTTCCAGAAGATATTCAGTATGCTATAAATGTTCCGCTTTGACCCGTGGTGACTTTTGTTGTTTCAGGCCTTGCCGTATGTCATACTGTTGATAGCTATGCTGTTCTTCATCTATGCCATCATTGGCATGCAGGTAAGAAATACTAAGGACTCCTCACTCTAGCCATTTGTCATGTGACCTCCAACTTTGATCAGGATTAGAGTGCTACTGTAATCCTGATTTATTGTATTGTACCGTATTCATTTATTCTTAACTAACGACATTGTATTATGTACACCAAATTTTGGTTAACAATTGGTTAAATAAATATTGCATTTTAATGTGCGAAAGGTACATGTAAGTAAAAATGAATCTGTGCTCGAAGCAGTTGTATGTTAAGGACTTGTTTAAAGTCCATTATACGCTAACCATCTTAAGAAAGGCTTCGATTGGTACTCTATTGTTCAAGCCAAGCACTGTATCCAAGTTAAATTTGGGATTTCCGTCATAACTACATTATCCAGAACTTATAATGATCAACGTATCGAGGATGTTCCTATGTATTTAAGATGCTGACGAGAATTGCAGTGCTATATATTTTTTGTGTAATTTGTCTATGTAGTTACTGTCTAGGGTGGTGGTATTAATTCTGTTATTTGTAACAGCACTATAAAGCCAAGATAAATTGTGATTGTGGCGTGACAGGTGTAGCTTATAAGATGAGTGCTACTGGAGGGATCATAATACCAGTGTATTGAATAACTTGTTCCAGCTATAAAAAAATTGGAACTAAATATAAGCAACGTACACTTACAGCTGGAACTTATTAGACGTCAAGTGTGATTGGTTGGTGATAACCTCTAGTGCAAATCCCAGTAAAGGTTTTGGTAATTCTCAGGCTGACAATGGGTTTACCACTTGCTAACTGCTGCAACCATAGCAGTTTTTAGTATGCTTGTTTCTTAATTGTGTACAAATTATGTGTAAAGGAGTATTTGTTCATTGCATAAATACAATTGTTTGTTATTCAAATATTCTGCCCCATTGTTCCAACTGTTTATTTTGGTAATAGAAAAGAAATCGGTGCTTAACAACCATAAGAATGCAATGTAGTTTCTTTGCTGTTACTAGTATATTACAATCACTGCGGAAAACAATAGTTTCGAGTGACTCATACTGAAAAGAAAAAGTGTTATATATATTAGTATTTGGTCGTTTTTCCTTCTGCTGTCCCATGTGCCAGGTCTTTGGGACAATTCGCCTAAGTTCAAAATCTCAAATAAACCGGTACAACAATTTCCGAACTTTTCCTCAGAGCGTAATGCTGCTCTTCAGGTACACGAAACATAATGTCGTAAATGCGTGCTTTCTGATCCCCGATCATCCTCTGCCAGTTCTAGAACCTAGTGCACTGGTCATGAAACCTGTAGAGAATATTTAGCTGCAGTTGGTATGCTCGTTCACCCGATTTCCGTTTCCTTAGTTTAGTACTGACTGGTACAGCATGCTTTTGAAACTGATTTCTTCATCTTGGTGACTGACGGTGAATGGAATGGCTGCAAAATTTATTCTTTTCTGTTTAAGTGTTTTGCAGACTTTTGATTGACAAGTTAAAAAGCACTTTTCCCATTCCAACATTTTTCTTGACTGTTTAATTTCTGTTCATGGATCTCTCTATTGCCTTATACTGTGTCTGCACCTTGTCCACTGAGCGTTAGACAAAGTTGAGGCTGTTTTGCTGGCTATGTTTGCATTTTTATGAACACATTCCATGCAGTTTTGCAATTCTAATGTTTCTGCAATATTTAAGCTATTTCTTATATTTTACCATGTTACTTAAAATTATTATTTCTTTTGAAATTTATAATTGTAATTTATCCTGCTTTTCATTTTGCCCAACAATATTAAACACATTTTACTGGTGTTGCTCTTAAAATGGTAATCTGAAATGATATGTCCTAAATATATTATTTCCTGTCACTGGCATACGTATCAGTTTCTATTTAATGAAAAGCAGTAAAGTACAGTGTAAAGTAACGAACAGAGAGATACCATGCCAACCTAGGCATCTCAACATACAGCCGCACCTGGGAGAATTTGTAATATTTTCTTATGACATTCAGGCTTTATTTCCTCAACAAAATAATATCCTCCCAGCAAAACAGTGGTGGGAGACGAGCAACTCTAGACTGATATACTGATTATGTTATGTCCCAACATTGTGGAATCTTTATGTGTTACTGTACATTTATATCTTTGAAATGGTTGTTTAGATCTTTGGCAACATCAACCCCCTTGCGGACACAAGCATAAATCGCCACAACAATTTTCGAACATTTTTCGAAGCCCTCATGTTGTTATTCAGGTAACCAGCGTATGTTATTCAGGTAACGAGTGTCTGTCGTCCCAGCTTGTCGTCATGTTGTACGTGACAAAAATTATATTTTTGTCGGCCGTGTTTCTGTTGTTCCAGTTTTTGTCTGTGGCATCAGAAGCAGTGAGGAAATTAGAAACAGTTTTTTATTGCTTTTTACAGTGTCCACTATCTGTTAAGTCATTTGACGATGAGCTAGATTTCCAATTAAGTCTGGAGATCTCAGATATCTATCCAGGTTATTTTCTCTTAAGACTGGTTAGATCAGTTACTGGCTTTGAACTGCAAGTACTAGACCTTTGACAACATTGCTACATGAGTCATTAATCTGGATCGTAATCGTAAACTCAAAATTTATAAGATCAGTATGCATGTCTCTACTTTTGAGCGACAAACTCTTCTGCTGGATACTGATGACATCTAGATACTAATGACATTGGGATACTAATGACATGGATACTAATAACATTGGGATACTAATGACATCTGGATACTAACAATATCTGGATACTGTATGCTGATGACACCTTGGCATGTTGACATCTTGTTACCTATAATCCCAAACTTAAAATCCTGGCACTACAACTGCATCTGGATACTAATGACTTCTGGGTACTGACTTCTGGGTACTAATGACTCTGGATACTGATGACCTATAGATACTGATGACTTCTGAATACTGATGACTTCTGAATACTAATGACTTCTGCATACTAATGACTTCTGCATACCAATTACTTCGGATGAAAATGATCTGAGGTAGGCTCAAGACAGCTACTTCAAAATTTTATTATATATTCATTAGGCATTTATATAGCACCACTTCAACTGAACTCATCAGCAGATGCCAAAAATACCAATCACTGTTGTATACGGGGTTTTTAGCCCTTAACAGAAGAGACGTTCATCTTTTAAGTTTCTGGGTAACCTATTCCACACGGATAGGCTGGCTAAAGCAAAGATCCCGTAGAGCAAAATTAACTGATACTTTGAAGATTTGTTTATTTTAATAACTGCTACTGACAATATCTTCACAATACATGATCTTAGTGATCATTATAATTAAAATAGAGCATGTGGTCTCACATGATCTCAAATATCATGTAACAAAATTAGATCATGATTTCAATGATCATAAAATGAAAATGTAGTTAACAAACGAAGAATGATAACTGCTGCAGAAACTGCTACAGATGCATTTATTGCATTTGGCAAGCACTTTTCATTTTCGAAGATAAAGTAAACTGAAAATCTACTTTTGTTAAAACCCGAGGTTTTTCACTTTGCGAGTTCTCTAAATAATAGAAATTGAAAAAACACATAATGAAGAAATTGAATGTCCGTATTTGCTAGGCCCAAATTGTTCATTTTATAAGTTGTGTAAATAATATAAATTGAAAAACAAGATAATAATCTAAACATTCTTAATTAACAGCCTCTGAAAACAAGCTGATTATTTTTGTTGTTTTTCATTTAGTTTCTGTATAGAGTTAGTTGTGTTGTTGTGAATATGTTTTGCATGAATTTATTGTCAGGATTATAATATCATGAGTGTTATTAAGGCATGTTTTCCTCGAGTTGTTGTTTAATTAAACCTAGTTGTGCAGTCAGCATACTCACGGATGGTCACAAGTCATAAGACAGTAAATGTAAATGTGCAAGTTTTGCTACATGCTCTCGACCCTTCTCATTCTTCAATGAATTGATCGGGTGAGATCCTTCACCACCGCTGCCCGTTTGAATAGACGCCACGCCATTTAAGGTACCTGAGTACGGACCGCGCAAGCCAGAGCTTTAAATCTCTGAAGTAAGCCACCTTCGGGAAGCGAACTGCGATCCACACGCTCTATCTAATACAGAGGCGCATGAGACGCAGTGTATATACGCTCTAACCCAGTGTTTAATCTAGACGTCTCTTGGGGGGAAAGTTCCCCCCCAGGATCGAGTTCCCCCCCCCCCAGAAAAATGAAAGAGATGTAATTTTGTACAGAAAGTGTGAAATTTAGGGATAATTTCCCCACCAGGATTTATCGAGGAGGGGTAATTTTTGGTGGAAAAGACTCGTTACTTGGAAAACTGCCGTTACTACCCCCCCTCGAAAATTCATTGGATACCCCCAAGAACTCTAGATCCCCCCCCGACAGCAAGGGGAGTAGATTAAACACTGGCTCTAACCAATGTAGTTAACTGGGATAGCGAGAATGGATAAGAGAGCTCTTAAGCAGTTTTATTTCATTTTTTTAATGAAGATCTTCAAGGTGATCATGTTCTGCAGTGAAAACTGATCATTGCTGTAGCTGTGTTATTAGTTTCAAAGTGCTTATCTACTATAATAGGCTGCCTCTGTGTCTTATCGGACTGATCGTCTGCATATTAACCTGATTGTGGCGCCATCAGGTCAATCGTAATCGTAATCGTAATCGTAATCTCCAAACTTCTAAAGCGCCACTCGAAAGCCAAGCGCAGGGCACCAGCTTATTCACGAGCGCTGCGTCTAATCAGAGGGGTTGTCCAAAAGAGTAGTCCGAGGGAGGTCCGAGTCCGGTTTCCAGGGGATCAGAGAGGGCACAGCAGATGTTAAGGCTTAATTAGACAAGGCACGATAGAAGTTACTTATTACAGTTACTAATGACAACTACGATTAACGTCTAGTACGAGTTGCATACAGAGCAAAACTGAATAACCTATCGTTATCCTATGCGTGTGGCGTGTAATATGAAAATCAACCCTAAAGACCAAATATTACGGTCATAATGGAAAAATAGAGCAGTTCTTTACCAGAATCTGTTCAGTGTTCTTCAGGTTGTCAGTGTTGTTGTTGTTGTCGTTGTCCAATAAACAAACAAATTGCATGGGATGCTTACCTACGAATGCTTAGTATTTGTTCACTTGGCTTTTTAAAAGGACATTAGAAGACTTTAATAAAGTAATATTTGTGAGAAAGATGCTAGTTTTAGCAATTATTATTACAATGATGATTACAATGATAACTGTGATGGTGATGATGAGGAGGAGAATGCCACGATCGTGATGATGACAACAACAGTTATGAATATGATTTTGATGACTACAGGTGATCATTAGATGAACTTGTCAAGCATAAGTCTTGTGAGTTGCCAGTTGATGACCTCCAATTAGAACCTAATAATAAGTAATAATTTTATATTTAGATATTAGGCCTAATTGTATGCCATATGTTGCTGTGAGACATTCTGAAATAAATTTAAAGAATGTTAATGTGTTAACAAGTATGTAAGATTTATGTTCTGTCTGCCTGTCTACCTACCTACCTGCCTGCCTGCCTGACTGCCTGCCTACCTGCCTGACTGCCGCCTGCCTACCTGCCTGCCTGCCTGTCTACCTACCTACCTACCTGCCTGACTACCTGCCTGAGTGCCTGCCTGCCTATCTGCCTGCCTGTCTGCCAACCTACCTACCTGCCTGCCTGCCTGCCTGTCTGCCTACCTATCTACCTGCCTGCCTGTCTGCCTACCTATCTACCTGCCTGCCTGTCTGCCAACCTACCTATCTGCCTGCCTGTCTGCCAACCTACCTGCCTGCCTGCCTGTCTGCCAACCTACCTACCTGCCTACCTACCTGCCTGTCTGTCTACATACCTACCTGCCTGACTGCCTGCCTACCTGCCTACCTGCCTGCCTACCTACCTACCTACCTGCCTGTCTGCCTGTCTATCTACCTGCCTGCCCGACTGACTGCTTGCCTAACTATCTGCCTGAGTGCCTGCCTACCTACCTGCATTCCTGCCTGTGGGACAGTACAGTTGTCCTTAGCATGTATGTTCTTAGCATGTATACCTGTATGAGAGTTGATTGCTGCAGGTGTGCCACTGGAGAGAGTTGGCAGCAGATCATGTTGTCCTGCATGAGCGGACGAGAGTGTGATCCGCTGTCCAATCAGAAGGATCAGAACGTCTGTGGCCTTGACATTGCCATTCCATACTTCGTCTCATTTATATTCTTCTGTTCGTTCCTGGTGAGTTTCCATCTTACTACCTAACCCTATTCAATCTTAGTTCATCACTAGCTACACTGCATAATTAGCTCCACTAGAAAAGAAAATCAACCTCACTATGTCTGCCGCTCCACTCTATAATTACACCTATCTCGACTACTTAATCAACCTTACTATGTAATCAGCTGTACTACATTATTACAGGTAGCTCTATTACCTAATCAACGTCATTACGTAATCAATCAATCAATCAATCAATCCTTTTTTATTGTTTCCATAGAATAGTTTACAAGCAGTGATCCAGAATAATCATAATCAATTAACATAAGTTTGGAAATTAAAACAGACAGATCACATGATTATCTTATTAACGTTTGAGGGAAATCATATCAACTACATTATTACATGTAGCTCTACTACGTTATTAATGTAGCACTACCTAATCAACCTCATTACATAATCATCACTACATCATTACATGTAGCTCCACTACGTAATCAGCCTCATTACATAATCATCTCCACTACTTTATTGCATGTAATTCTACACCATTACTACCTGTGGCTCTGCTACTTAATAGTTGTCCATCACATAACTGTTCATCTGCTGATGTTCATCTTGATCCGTTTGTCCATCTATTTTTTGTCAACATCAGAATTCATTTTACGATCCTAAATGAAATGATATTGTGTTATCACGATTGCATGCTGCGGATGATAAGTGGCACTTGAAAGAGTGCTGTATATTAACTGATTGGCTCATTGATTTGATGATGCTTGCCATTTTGTAAAGGCAATTTGTCCTAGAGTTATGTCTCTCAAGATTTCTCTTTTATTGTCCAGGGTCGGCACCAGTGTTGTTATAAACAGCACCAGTCATTTGCAATGCCTTCTTATGAAAATGGAAAAATAATTAATTAGAAGGAAATTTCTTTCAGATGCTGAATTTATTTGTGGCTGTGATCATGGACAACTTTGATTATTTGACGAGAGATTCGTCGATTCTTGGTCCACATCATCTGGACGAATACATCAGAATCTGGGGAGAATATGATCCAGCTGCCACGTCAGTCTATTACTCTTTAATTACTCTTTAATCATCAGTGCTGCTATTTGAGTTTCATACGTCTCGTTATTTCTAGGCTAGAATTTAGTCTACATTGTCCACTGGGGTGGCAGTTTTACAGTTTTAGCGGCGTCTATCAGCTACTTATAAAATATGCTGAGAAATGTATTTGTCTTGTATTATATTGTATTTAAAGATTTATAAAGGGCCTCTTACAGTGCACACCAATCAGAGGCTCTCCCAGTGCGAAAGTCTGCAAGATTAAAGACAAGTTCTGAGGTAGCGAAAAGATGTAGCAGGGTCACCGGATAGTATGGTGGTGCAAACTAAGGGGGAAGTTGATTCCATAGCAAAGGACCAATGCAGGCAAAGGCAATGTAATGTAACTATTTATGTAGTGACACTTTGGCATATTCTCTGATGCTCTGACTCCGCATCAATGACCTTGAGATTGGTCCATGGCCGGTTTCAAAGTCCAAAGTGCATAGAATGAGCGCTTTCTGTTTGTTCCACTAGAAAAATGTGACTATTTCCACTTACTCTAAAGAAACTCCTCAGCAGTGGCTCACAATGTAACATTGAATCACAATGTAACAATGAATCATCCATCAAATAAGAAGAAAATTTCAGCCTTTGATCACTTTGTTCCATTTGAGAAGGCTTTAATTACTTAGTGTTATTGATAATGGATGGGATTTGCCTGCCTTGTGTCTTAGTTTTGGGGAATATTATTATTAATTCTCAAAGTTCTTAGCTAGCCTGATTATTAATAATATGGAGGCATTCTTAAAATTGATATCTCACTGTTTTGAATGAATACGCATTACATGTTTTAAGACATTTTGTTACTTATGTGAATCTGTTTGTTTCCTACGCGGATGTCCACATTCTCTGTTTAAACGAAGTGCCATATAAATTATTTCATGCACTACATGCCCCATGTTGTATTTTGTGTAGAGGACGAATTCAGTACACGGACATGTACAAGATGCTCAGGACGATGGAACCACCTGTTGGATTCGGAAAGAAATGTCCCTACAGGCTTGCCTACCGAGTAAGTACGAGTCTGATTTTACGAACTGCGTGGCTGCAGCCAAGACATGATTTGTAAGGAAATGCAATATGATACAATACAGCTACATATAGATTACAATACAATACAACTGCATTTGATATTGCCCTACTTCCAAAGTTCAGAAGTGCACACATGACCATACGACAAAAATATCGATGGTGCTGAACAACTGTGCATGATGGACGTCCTCAAGGTTTCTACACAGTAAAAAATATCTCAGGAAGCACAAACTCTCGAATGAACCACATTGCAGGCCAAACCGTTTGGCTAGGGAAGGGAAACGTTATCCTCCCTCTCAGATTCAATCCCGCTATTGTGTGCATTTTTTCAATCATTAGATTCTGGCCCATTTGTTCTTTCCTCCAAATATAGCCAACAATAATTAAGGATGGAAAGTAATTGAAATTACATAATTGAAATTTCTTGCAATCATGCAATTTGTAATTTGTGATTCAATTACATTTTCCCATGGATTTTGTAATTTGAAATTATATTTCATGTCTCAAAGTAATTTCTAATTCAATTACATTTTTCCCGAGTAATTTGCCTTTCACTGACAATAGTCATGGCATCTTGCAAGCGTAGGTTTCATGTTGCTTTTGACTTTTGTCTCGTGCCTACTTCTCTCAGAACAAAAACTTACCTTAGCACCTGTGCTGCAGGTGTAATATGGATACACTGTAGGTTGTTACGTCTTTTTCAGCTTCCTGTTCCATTGGGTTAAATTCTGTGTCTTTATTTCCATCAACCAGTATAGAAGGGTGCAACTTAAAGGAAGCTGACTACATATTGATGTGTTATATTATATTTAGTAATTAGTATATGTATTCTTTATTATTCCAGTTGCATAGCTGCAATCTGGTGTACATACATTGTTAGTGCACATTGCACTTTGCTCTTTGTTCATTACTTTACATTGTCTTTTACTGTTTCTCATTAAATAGAAACTGATACGCATGAATATGCCAGTGTTGCCCGATGGAACGGTTCACTTTAGCACGACTCTCTTGGCGCTCCTTCGAGAATCGCTGGACATTCGAATGGGACCAGGTGAACTCTTTGCTCCAGCTCTGTCAAGTTGTATCAGTGTATCGGTGTATGATGTGACTTTAACCAAATGAATTCACTTACATGATGAACATCCCGGCCAACATGGGCCCATACAGGACCCATATGGAACCCTTACACAGCTCATCTGAGTCTCATCTCATAATTATGTACGTGCATTCTTACATACAGCCATACATATATAGGCCTGCATACACATATGCACACTTACATGCACTTATAATACATACATGCTTACTAAATAATTATTTCATGATTCTTTTAAGGGCACTTGCACGGCTGCCATACCAACTTTATTTACATTACATCTGGTTACAGTGCATTACAAATTCTGTTTATACTTTACATTAATTTTCATGGTCTTCTGTTTATACGTTAGATGGTCTTTGTGATCTCTTGGTGTTTGTGATTTCCTGTGACAGCTCATGAGATGGATAAAAATGACGAGGAACTTCGTGAGACGATCAAAGCGCTTTGGCCAGTCCAAGGACCGAAGATGGCGTTTCTGCTGGTGCCACCAAATGAAGGTAATAGCAACTGCTGGTGCCACCAAATGAAGGTAATGGCATCTGATAGTGCCACCAAATGAAGGTAATATCATCTGCTGGTGCCACCAAATGAAGGTAGTAGCATCTGCTGGTGCCACCAAATGAAGGTAGTAGCATCTGCTGGTGCCACCAAATGAAGGTAATGGCATCTGCTGGTGCCACCAAATGAAGGTAATGGCATCTGATGAAGCCACTAAATGAAGGTAATAGCATCTGATAGTGCCACGAAATGAAGGTAATAGCATCTGTTGGTGCAACCAAATGAAGGTAATGGCATCTGATGAGGCCACTAAATGAAGATGATAGCATTTATTGATATCAGGCATAAAGGTATTTATAAGAAACTCGGACGAGTTCATGTTCCCAATGGCCCTTCGGATTAATGAAAGGCAATTAGATTGGTGCTCGTAATTTCTGTCATGTCCTCCCATTTTATGCTTGCTTGTCAGCAATGCTGTTTTGAGTAGAAGTGCTTGAGAATTTTTAAAATTTGTAAGTAAGTAAGTAAGTAGTTTATTCACCACAAAATAAAGCAAAATGACAATACACAAATTTTACAAACCGAGTGGTGGGCTACCGGTGAAGTCACATAGGACTCATCTCGCCGGTCACCCTAATAATGCTGGCGTAATACACGTTTTAAAAAAGCAAGTACAAAATACTGGTACCATTTATCAAACCAGTCTCATGATTGTTAATAATCCATTTTTTTCTAACTGGGAAGCAAACACATACAACTTAGGAGTACTTTAAAGCTTTAAAGAATTTAAACAAGCCACAATTGTGACAATTGTAACACTTCAAACTTGCTATATCCCTCAGCACAGTAGTTGTTTTACTCGGAGAGAAAACTTTCTTCCTTTATCAATTCAATCAATGAATTGAAATTGATTGATTTATCGTCTACGTTGATTGCTTTTAGAGCTGACAGTGAATAAACTGACGGTGGGCAAGATCTATGCCGGTCTGTTGATTGCTGAAAACTGGAAGGCATTCAAGGCTACCAAGGTGACGCAGAAGAAGAACGGAGGAGGATCAACAGGTGGTGGTACTGCTGCTGTTGCTGGTACTGCATCTGTGAGTAGTTGCATCAGCGTTTCTTCGACCCCAGTCACATGACCGTGTTTTACCTTTAGCTAACCATAATATGAAAAAAACTTTTATAGTTAGAATGCTTTATTCATATTGACTAATTGATTGTTTATTATGTATGATGTATGTACACCGGAATGCGGATTGCAACTGGTTTAATAAAGAATATACTTACTTACTTACTTTAAAACGCTTTAACAGCCACAGTCGTTGGGCCAGATTTGCTTCTGGTGGACAGTTTTGGCCTTACGAACGTGAATGTGTCTAAGTAGCGTTCTCTTTTGATGAATCTGATTTTAAGCATAGTAAATTACATGCTGGTGGCACCTAGCGTCAGTTTTTACAACTGCAGAAAAGAAAGATCAGCGAGCGTTCAACCAGTCAGCAACCGTTTGATATACGACTATGATGATAGATGTAAACATGTACATTTTGATGCCGTTGCGATAATTCATTCATTCATTCCGAAGATTTATGTAGCGCCCTTCAAGGTAATGGGAGACTACTTTCAAAAAGTGATGCTGGATGTGGCCAGCATATAATGACTTACGAACCATAGAGATGGTAGCATTTTTGTCTTTTTCACAGATTCCTTATTGGGTGTTCTGTTCTGTTGGTCAATGGGAGTGTAAGAGGTGGGTATAGGGAAAATGCAGCATGTTGCCAATGCATTTATCCTTGCACGTAACTGTTTTAGAAGCCAACACTGTTCACCAACCTGATTGGTGTGATGAAGGCAGGTGAGGGACGGTCGAGGGAAAGTCTCAACTACCTCGACCGCGAGGATGAAGAGGACACAAGGTCTGTTCTGAGGAGCGAGGACACGCTCGACAGAGGATCATCATGGAGGTCTGATGCTACATACTTTGTAACATTGCTTCTTAGATGTCTGTAATGTAACTGTAATGTAATTGAACAATTTTATAGCACTCCTTCAAGATATCTACTCAGAGGCGCTCTCTGTGCTAGCCTATAATGATGTTAAACATCTTTACAAACTCTGTACACTAGAGGGCAATTAGCAATTGGTTAATAAAGAATTACTTACTGTCTTCTGGGTTACCTTTTGCATGCAAATGTTTTCAAGACTTATTATTTTATTCTGCATTTATCAAGCACCACTATGCATCAATTGATGGTAATTGTGGGGATAGGACTTGCTTAAGGTTCCTACACAGTAGCCGTCTCTGGCTTGAACCCATGCTCTCCATGTTACAAGATTAGTGCTCTAAGCAAACAACTTATCAGAATTACTAGGTAGTTGCAGCTGCAATATTTATCTTACTGTCTTATGTTACTAGTTTGCTCTTATTAACTTCATTAATTAATTAATTAATTAATCTACTACTTGCATTTGTATCACATTACATTTCTGTTTTGGAATTTCCATCAAGCTAATATTTTGGATTTAAAAGATTTTAAATGCTAGATGGATTACCGATATTGAAGCAATTCAGTCATTTTTATCTGAAAACGATTGAATTGAGGTAAGTCGTTGGTTTGTTAATGTGTAGCATCAACAGGAATCATGCTGACACTCGAGGTCTTCTGGAGAAAGAAGTTCCAAGACGAAGACATTCAAAGGGAAGTCTGTATAAGCCAGAGCAAAAGTCTGACACACTACCCAAAGCACAGGTCTGTGAAACTCTCCGGTCACTACTTCAGTGCTCGTGAATAAGCTGGTGCCCTGTGCTTGACTTTCAAGTAGTGCTTTCGAAATTGTGGAGCTTTTCTTTGCTCTGCAAACTGCAATTAAGAGTAAGAAAATAAATGTAGCCTCTGGGAGTTGTCAAGTATCCTGGTGCCAAATACAGTTAACTACCTTTGTGTTCTTGTACAGGTGCATAGTCTTGTTAGCTTGCTTCTTTGTTCTAGTTCTCTCCTTTTTGCAAAGCCTGTATGCATGTGTGCTTGTCAGGTGCAAATAAAGGCTACTTACTTGCTTCCATACTTACAGGTACCTTCGATACTTGATGCTCCAGGAAGACATGGAGAATATCCGTCGGATTTCTCTTTTGAGGACACCACTTTCCAGCAACAGAACTTTCCGATTATGAAAGCCTCGAATGGGTCTCGGCTGATCATGGGACAGGATGTGCTGGAGAAAAGGGATGACATTGGCATGGAGGCAGAGGTCTGTAGATGTTCTGTGGTCTATGATGGTTACAGTCGGATGGGATGGATGGATGGATGGACGGACGGACGGACGGACGGACGGGCGGGCGGGGGCGGGTGGGTGGACTGGGTGGGTGGGTGGATGGATGGATGGATGGATGGATGGATGGATGGATGGATGGATGGATGGATGGATGGATGGATGGATGGATGGATGGATGGGTGGATGGATGGATGGATGGATGGATGGATGGATGGGTGGTTGGGCGGGTGGGGGGCTCAGGGTGGATGGACCATCAAGTGGCTGATCAACTTATTAATTGACTGAGTTTTTAAAATGGTAACTATATGCTATAGGAAAAGTTATCTTGACAGAATATTTGAAATCCCTTTTGCAATCGATTAGTTTCAATCTTTATCCTACAATTACTGTAAACGTTTTAGAGTCCAAGATAGACACAAAATTATGCTCTCTATCAATTCTTTGATTCTTTCCCAAGGCTTGTTTCTTCCACGTTCGAAGGTGATCGCTTTAAAGTTAGAGTGATTGACTTGTAACGTGGAAAGTACGGGTTCAAGCCTCCTGAGACGTTTACTGTGTAGGGACCTTCAGCAAGTCCACTCACAATTGCTGATGTGTGGTCAATAGATAGTACTTACTTAATACTAGCAGCAGTAGTAGTTTCAGTTTAACGACACTGTGTGATAACAAAGATCATTAGCGTCGCCCTCCTCCTTTATCCAAGCTTGGGACTGGTACTGGGAGAGTACAAACAGTGGCAGAGTTTACTTACTTAATACATAGTCCTTCCTGTGCAGGTCTGCACATCGGGCAACGCATCCTGATATAGATAGTGGTGCTTGATAAATCCATAATAATAATAATAATTAGGGGTGGGCAACGATTACAAATTTTAATCGAAATTAATCGCACGATTAAAATTTTTAACGACGCGATTAATTTTTAACACATGTCACAATAGATAACAAGTACAACTACTCTACCGACTCTGAGTAGTTACTCTAATATGCGCTATATAAATGATTGCAGACAATAAACAAAAAGCACACATGCTTTTACTACTTGTTTTTAGTTTTTTTTTACTTTTTAGTTTTTACTTTTAAGTTTAAACTAAGCGGTTTTATCAAGAATTGTTTTAGCGAATTTCTAGAAATAATTGGGCGCAGTGACAATCGCGTTAACTGCGTTAAAAAATGTAATCGCGTTAATTAATTAACGCATTAATCGCGTTAATACCGCGTTAAATGCCCAGCCCTAATATAGAACGATGATTCCACGGAATTCAGAATGAAAGATATGATGACTTGTTTCTTTTCTACTTCAGCTGCCCAAAACCGTTGCAACTACTCTCCTCATTCAGCCATCGGCGACAACAACCGTTCGTCTGACGCCGTACTTCGCTCCTCTTCCTGCGTCCTCCGTGCCCAGCCTGTCCCAGCAACACAGTCTTCCGTCCTACCAGAGAGGAGGTTTCACCGGCCGACCAGACAACATAGAGACCATCAACGTCACCAACATCATGAGCTCACCGTCGATCAACCGCCTCGGATCGCTCTTCTCATCGATAAACAAGTCCGTGGGAAGCGCCATCAGCAACCTGATGGCCTCTCAGCATCCGGCTCAGACCGGAGCGACTGCGAATCAGAGACAACAGGAGCGTACTCCGATTCTACTGGCCGGCTCGGTTCCAGATTACCACGGTGGCCAGAACCACGGAATGCCATCAGTTAGTCCATCTGTTCAGCATTATGCAGGGTATCCACCGTCTGCGATAGGAAGCAGGATCTATCCGTTAAATCCGCCTCCTGGACAAGTTGGTGCGGACGAACGCGATAGGCCAGCGACGTCGTTCGCGCAATCTAACGTCACGGACAGTCGGTCAAGGGCGCTCCCCGGTGAAGGTCAACCGCATCCAACCCATCATCCTGCGCTTCCTCCCTCCTCGTCGGGGGCTGCGGGCCCGACCCAACCGTTTGCTCCGGTGATCGTCACGCGGACGAACGATTGGTCGAGCAGCAGCAGCCCTCCGCCGCCGTCTGGTGCCCCTCGACTGCCTGTCCACCGACAGGTGTCTACGCATGATCTCCAGGTACCAGTACGCCTCCACTCACCGTCGATGCCTAACGTTGCTATGGCAACCGATCAGAACCTGCCGCCGGGAGCTGGCAGCAGCAGGCAGAGCCACCTGGCGGTCAGTCCTCGGATGCGTCGAGGTCAGTCAGTGCTTTCTGAAGTCTTAATCATCCATTGATTTCGTTTGATTTGATTTAAATGACGTTGGCTTTAAGTATGGGAATTCCTCTGGGGCTTCCCCCTGGAGATCTGTTCTCCTCAAGGGTCCCCTCCTCTTCATTTCAGCAGTCTCTTAAGACTGTTCTCTTTCGTGTAGCCTGGACCAGGAGCCTCTGAGTAGAGATCTTGAAAGGGCGCTATATAAATGTAAATTGATTTATTGATTGAATTGCATGGCACTTCCCTACAGTGCAACCTAACCAGTAGAAATATGTTTGTATTGTCTCTAGATCTTATCAGTTGACTTAAATGTTGTTAATTTTTGAATGCCATAAAAATCTAAATAAACAGAAAAGATTAGTTATTGTATTGAAATGAAATGTTATTCAATTCTTTTAATGTAATAGTGTGTAATGTGTT
The DNA here is from genome assembly GCA_020284085.1 of Aporrectodea caliginosa. Taxonomy (NCBI): domain Eukaryota; kingdom Metazoa; phylum Annelida; class Clitellata; order Crassiclitellata; family Lumbricidae; genus Aporrectodea; species Aporrectodea caliginosa. The sequence goes on from JACEVL010000946.1 coordinate 160,073, forward strand.
GAAATGTAAACCAAACTGTGCATTCTGTGAAGGTTAACTTAGTGTCGATTATATGTAAATGACAATCGGATAGATGCAGGTGTTTTATATTATATATATTATGTAGATATATAACACTGGACAACAAATTTTAACTTTTTTTTTGCTGCCTAAAAAACTTTAGCTGTTCTATATAGATTTTGGCACGCTGAATCCAGTGGTGTTCTCAGAATTTTTGTATCACGTCAGGTTTTTGAGAAAAATGGTTTGCAAGATTTTAAAAGAAATGCCCAGAAAGTTACTTAGTGCATAGATTTCACTGGACAACAAATTTTAACTTTTCTTTGCTTCCTAAAAAACTTTAGCTGTTCTATATAGACTTTGGCACGCTGAATCCAGTGGTGTTCTCGGAATATTTTTACCACGTAAGGTTTTTGAGAAAAATGGTTTGCAAGATTTTAAAAGAAATGCCCAGAAAGTTACTTAGTGCATAGATTTCACTGGACAACAAATTTTAACTTTTCTTTGCTTCCTAAAAAACTTTAGCTGTTCTATATAGATTTTGGCACGCTGAATCCAGTGGTGTTCTCGGAATATTTTTACCACGTAAGGTTTTTGAGAAAAATAGTTTGCAAGATTTTAAAAGAAATGCCCAGAAATTTACTTTTAGTGCATAGATTTCACTGGACAACAAATTTTAACTTTTTTTGCTTCCTAAAAACTTTAGCTGTTCTATATAGATTTTGGCACGCTGAATCCAGTGGTGTTCTCAGACTTTTTGTATCACGTCAGGTTTTTGAGAAAAATGGTTTGCAAGATTTTAAAAGAAATGCCCAGAAAGTTACTTAGTGCATAGATTTCACTGGACAACAAATTTTAACTTTTTTTGCTTCCTAAAAAACTTTAGCTGTTCTATATAGATTTTGGCACGCTGAATCCAGTGGTGTTCTCGGAATATTTTTACCACGTAAGGTTTTTGAGAAAAATAGTTTGCAAGATTTTAAAAGAAATGCCCAGAAATTTACTTTTAGTGCATAGATTTCACTGGACAACAAATTTTAACTTTTTTTGCTTCCTAAAAAACTTTAGCTGTTCTATATAGATTTTGGCACGATGAATCCAGTGGTGTTCTCAGAATTTTTGTATCACGTCAGGTTTTTGAGAAAAATGGTTTGCAAGATTTTAAAAGAAATGCCCAGAAAGTTACTTAGTGCATAGATTTCACTGGACAACAAATTTTAACTTTTCTTTGCTTCCCAACAAACTTTAGCTGTTCTATATAGATTTTGGCACGCTGAATCCAGTGGTGTTCTCAGAATTTTTGTATCACGTCAGGTTTTTGAGAAAAATGGTTTGCAAGATTTTAAAAGAAATGCCGAGAAATTTACTTAGTGCATAGATTTACAATGTACTGTTATTTACTTTTTGGACATTTTAAAACTGAACAACCGCTGATTTGCGTTTGTATATATTGAATACAAACGCAAATCAGCGGTTGTTCAGTTTTAAAATGTCCAAAAAGTAAATAACAGTACATTGTAAATCTATGCACTAAGTAAATTTCTCGGCATTTCTTTTAAAATCTTGCAAACCATTTTTCTCAAAACCTGACGTGATACAAAAATTCTGAGAACACCACTGGATTCAGCGTGCCAAAATCTATATAGAACAGCTAAAGTTTTTAGGAAGCAAAAAGTTAAAATTTGTTGTCCAGTAAAATCTATGCACTAAAAGTAAATTTCTGGGCATTTCTTTAAAATCTTGCAAACTATTTTTCTCAAAAACCTTACGTGGTAAAAATATTCCGAGAACACCACTGGATTCAGCGTGCCAAAATCTATATAGAACAGCTAAAGTTTTTTAGGAAGCAAAAAAAGTTAAAATTTGTTGTCCAGTGAAATCTATGCACTAAGTAACTTTCTGGGCATTTCTTTTAAAATCTTGCAAACCATTTTTCTCAAAAACCTGACGTGATACAAAAATTCTGAGAACACCACTGGATTCAGCGTGCCAAAATCTATATAGAACAGCTAAAGTTTTTTAGGCAGCAAAAAAAAGTTAAAATTTGTTGTCCAGTGTAATATATATATTGTAGTGATATTACATATATATTATATATATACATATAGTGCATGTAGGGCGCGGTGGTGTAGGGGTATGTTCGATGCCTTGAAGCCGGAGGGTTGCGGGTTCGAATCCACCTCAAGCCGCCGTGTTGGGACCCTGGGCAAGTCCTTCACTCGCAATTGCTCTTGCGCTTCGGCTTGAAACTCCGATTCAGTGTCCTCGCTGTAGTCGGGAGCGCCTCTGAGTAGAAATCTTGAATGGACGCTATAACAAGTGCTCATACATACATACATACAGTGAATGTCTATATGTTTGTATATTTGTCAGGAGGCTCCCATCCTCCAACCGGAAGGATGCATACCCAGTCCCGCAGTCAGTCCCTGACCCAGCAGCATCGGCCGCCTTCAGTCCCTCGCCTGCCTTCGTCGTCGAGCCACCAGACGGACCGCCCGCCGGGGTCCCAGCCCCTCCTCTACAAGACGACGTCCCTGGAAGCCCGCTCACGAACTCCCTCTCCCCATGGGACCCTACGACAGGTCTCCCCACCCGAGTACTACGGCACGGCCAACCTCACCGACCGTTCCCGCAGCCCCAGCCCTGAACTGTCGTCGGCCGCCGGGGGCAGGTGGGAAGCAGGCGGTGTCGTTGCCGTTGGTCACCGGGGGCCGAGGCGACCGGGCCCGGCTCGCAAACCGAACGTGCTCAACTTCTCCAAGCGCAGGAGCCACGGAAGCATGCCGCAGGTCCTGCCATCGCCCACAGTGCCACATATCCACAAAAGCCCGGGTAACATTAACTTTCCACGTCTCAACGCGTCTCCCACTCGCTTCCCGGCTGCAATAAGCTCTACTCAGCCAAACCACGTCGTGTCCGGTGGGGGCCCGAGCGGGGGCGGAGGAGGGCCCCCTTCGACGGAGGACGCTCTGCAACAACCTCATGCGACGGGGAAACGACTATCGAAGGCGTCGAGTACCCAACAGATATGGCTGCCAGGAACGGACCGACTGGACAGCAGCAGGAGCACACGGCATCTGTCTCACATTGATCTTCCGCGTGACTACGGTTCCTTGGAGGGCCAGGCATGGATCCAGGGGGCGTCCTCCTCCACCTCCTTCAATCGGCCTAAGCAGCCCCCGCCGCCGTCGGCTGCTGCCTCTCTGCCGCGGGGCTTCAAACAGTCGCAGGTCCTCGACGTCGATAAGATCTTCGGCCTACCGTCGTCGGCGTATCGGAAACCGGAAGCGGTGGAGAGGAACAGCGACTCGGACGATGAGGACGACGATGGAGAGTGGTGCTGACACGACTACGTCGTTTTTCTATCTAGATATTCTTTGCTGTGTCTTCGGTTGTTCAGCCGCCGCCGTCTCTTTATCTCGATTCCAATGTGATAAGATTCGCTATGTACGGCGGAAAGTAACAGCTCACTTGAAACTTAGCTATAGTCGCTGAGGGGTGGAGCGACGCCGTTATCTCTGTTATTGTCTTTGCATCTTCAAGTTCGTAGATTGCACCTTCAAAGGTTTTTCGTGATCGTCAAATGAGAATTACAAAAGAGGCAGAGCGGAGAACTCTTGACGAAATGCCGTCCTGCTAGCCGACTGTTCTTGTTTTCACATGAAAGCTCTTACGTTCCAACTCGTTATCTTTCCTTAGAGTCGTTCAGTCAATGAAGACATAATTATGGTCATAATAGTAAATTCCAAATTTCTAAAGTGCTACTCTAAAGCTAAGCGCAGGGCACCAACTTATTCACGAGCAATGCATCGTATCAAAGGGTTGTCTAGAGAATGTGATATGTAAGTTAAAGTATGGATATGGCAGTAACTGACAAATTTCCTTGATTCAATTTAGAGCTCTTGTTTTCTCACTAAAGATCCTCGTGATCTTTCTTCAGAAGAGTACTTTCAATCAGTGAAGGATTAGTGCATGTGCAATCTCTTTTCTTAGCCTAGAGGTGAGAGACTGCATGAAAGGAGGGAAAGATTGAACTGGAAAGACTGGATCTGTTCACCATTGTAGTTTTGGTGGCAGTGGCATAAAACTAAGCCTTTGGGATAGGAATAAGCAGCCTCGTGGTAGCAGGACAAGGTCAAGGGCAGGTGAAGGTCAAGCAATCATGGTAGCAGGTCAAGGACAAAGTCCAGAAAAATGGCAAATCCACTTGAAAAAGCCCATCTGTGCTTTTCCATTGACGCCGGTAGCCTTTACCTCGGCTGTGCACCTGTTAAAGAAATTTATCATTTGTTGTTTGTTGAATATTACGTGTTAACTGTTACAACATATTACGATATTTAGCAAAGATGACAAAGTCATTTAGATTAGATTAGAAAATAGATTAGATGACACCTGCAGGTGCTGTATAAATTTCTGGCTGCATGCGATTCTGCTGTTTCATTCTTCAAGCGCATCTGTCTCTTTTCTAAGGAGCTAAAAGACGTTTCTAATCGCACATTCCAAGTTTCTGAAGTTACAAAGCCAAAGTGTTTTAATATACATGTGGGAACTCTTTTGTGTAATCACTAATCTGTGTCTCATCGATTTGTCCATGCACAATCTGTCTGAAGGTTAGAGAACTTTCTGAATATCATGTGTAAATGTAATTAATCCACTTTGACACCATGCACTCTTTCTGGCACGTTTCGTGGTCAGCTCTAAAGGAAATTCAAAATTTTCTCTCTATGCGACAATATACTGATTGTTCCTATGGCCAACACGAAAGTGTTCAAACAGCAAACCACTTTACTGGAACTTTCTATGTCTGTTGATTCGGATGGGGATTGAACCAATAATACTCAGTATTATACAAGGCAGCAGCATCTTCCTTGACTAAAGCTTACAGACTCGACATGACTCGATGTGACTCGACATGACTCGATATGACTCAACATCCAGATGCAAAAGTGCCTAGACCGAGACTTCAGTTTCAAAATAGATCTTCAGTTGTTAACTTAGATCATCATCTTGTCTTAGTAAAAACTGACTGCTTTCTTTGGTTTATGTGTGATTGGATGAACTCAAATGTGGCATAACACTTCACACTAAACAAATGTATTCCGACACAAAGGTATTTACAGTAACAGTAAAGGAACTTTGAAAGTTGAAGTAAACAAAGAATTGGATTTTACAAGTCTGGAAAACGAATTAGTCAGCTTCGATTGGAACATAAGATAAAACACGTGACATAAGTTTAAGGGACTTATCATCTGTGTTAAAACCGATGCATTTTAAAATGTATGCTTTTCAAAAGCTACTTCCATCTACTACTTTCCACGCCTCAGTTTCGCATTTCGGTGTGATCAGGCACGTGTTACAAATTTAACTATAATAATACAATTTGAAGCTACAGTAGTCTCTACTGAGATGGCATTTCGTCCAAACTATTCCGTAAGTCTACAACTCTTGCATTGAAGAATTGTTCCTTAACATTCCTCTTGATGAAAGGTGTATCTAAGTATCACAGTAGGTGCTATCATGATAGAAATGAAGCTTTGGTGGTTTATTCATCTCGGCAATGCTGTGCTTGAAGCAATTTTTATTATTATTACGGATAATGTGGGAAACTTTCATGTTGTGTTGTCAATCAACTGAATTATCGAAGTCTTTGACCTCTTGATAAAGAGGTCAAAGTGACATTGAATCCTGGGGTCACCTACCAGTGTGCTGTTATAGTACCTCCAGGAGATCAGAAGTTTTATCACGAACAAGGAAAGTGAAAAGCTGTTACATTACTTTCCGTCAGTTTCCTTCTAGTTACTTAGCCTATCCAATTTTCATTTGCATGCAGACAATATCGATCTTACTATTCGAAATTTACTCAAGGTACACATGCACTGTTTGTATCAAGTTATCCACCCATCATCTACTTGTTATATGACGTCCATCTCTTAAGATTATTCAATTCAATTAGTCATTTTGTAGATTCCAAGTTTTATCGATTATTCAACAGAAGCATGATTAAATTAGACAGATATTTCTTATGTGTATAATTAAAATATATGACTTGAATGCTGTAATCTGCTCATTAACTAGTTGTAAGCAACTCTTAGTTATATGAATTGTTGAATTGTCACTTAAAGACTGTAGATTGTTAAGCATTCTTGAATTTCTGTATAATACCAAAGTTGCGCACATTGATGTACTTGCTTTAGTAACTAGTTCGTCTAACCCTGGTGTGATGTCCTTTACATGGCCGACGGTGACCTAAATACTTAAAATAAGCATGCTAGTCTGTGCCATATCTGAGATAGGCTACACGCATCACAGGGTAAGAAAATAATGTTTACAACTTTTCATTCGAAATCTTGGTGTTAACCATGTGTTATTTAATAAATTTTCGAGCATTTTGCATCTCGGCTACATGCTAGTACGACTGTGTATTTGGAGTATTCTGAATGCTTTTAACCTAGCCTCTGAATACCATAGTTGGTTAAAAAAGCTGCTAACACAGTGGCTGGCTGTTACTGGTTTCTGTGTTACTGTTATAACTGCCAGTTGTATTAGCCATATATAAGCTGACGTGTACATTCACATTGCATCATCGCGTGTACAATGCTTGTACAGGTGTACATCTTATACATAATTATTATAGTCTCTGTACAATGTGTCTGCGTCTATAGATCTGTACAGTTGAACGTTACGAACTAGAACAGCGTGCACCGTTATTTTCTCTACATCTGTCTATGATAATATCTATCTGTTACTGTATATTATTGACTGCTTGAAAAGTTCGTTTGATTCTATGTCGAAGTCCGTGTGTATTTATAAAGAATCAGGTGAAACAGTTTTCGCTTCAGTGACTTCTACTTTGGCCCCGCTTGATTGGATCTTCGGGAATTTCAGGAGACGATGATAAAAATAAGCTATGAAGTAGCCTAACATACTTTTCCCCACCTCTGTGTTAATGCCCAGGTTCTGCTCATATGGGAAGAGTGACGATGCTTCTGATGATGATTACGACAATGATGATGATGATGATGATGATGATGTAATGTAACTGAACATTTATATAGCGCCTCTTCACGATATCTACTCCAAGGCGCTCTCTGCGCTAGCCTATATGATGTTAAATGTCATTACGAACAAATATATTACATCAGTTAGCAAAACAATGCACAGTAAGCTGAAAGAGTCACCACTCACCAATGGTGGGCCCACACACACACGAGGAACCAACGAACGGATTCCCATCGACAGCTGAAGATGGCATAGATGTTCAGAGTCTCTGGGCCAAGTTGCGTCGATGTTGATCATAACGAAGATGACGATGATGATGATGTGCTAATGACATAACACTGTTAGTTATCCAACTCGTGTGGCACGTTATACCCCCTTCGTTAGAGGGCAAAAAAACGGGGACACTGGGCGCTCGATTATTACGTCATTATGTAAATTGAAGTTTAAGTAAAGTTCACTTTAATAGATATAGAAGTATAATAACTGAAAACGATGGCCTATCGTTCCTTATAAAGTCATCCCGAAACGAACTAACTCAGCGAGCGATATAACCTTACCCTCGCTGCCACCTGACCTCTCGTTTTTAAGCTAACAGAAGAAGTTCGCTTTGTTAAGCCAAAAAAAACAGTCTTACGTTCGAACATGAAAACCAAATATTGTCTTTTTTCATCAATTAATTAACACATATAACAAAGTCTAAATGAATCTAGATTGTACGTCACTTCGTACGTCACTTCGTCCCGAGAAAGCAGACGATCTTAGCCATGGGTGACCCTCCTCAACCGATTGGCTTCCTGGCTGTCTCACTTACTCACTCACTCACATGCCAGTTTACAGTCGAAGCAGGACAAGACAATGCCAAATGCCTGAACAGCAGACAATGGACGACGGTAATCCATCGTAAAGGTATTCGCTCCGGTCCGACCGAACTGCATCACTATGTCATTGTCTACAAATTGTACACAGAAATTAAGACAATGACAAACGCGTAAACTTTTGTTAATACAACTACTGCTGCTGCAGTTTGCAGCTACTACTACTGCTAGTAGCCTACTACTGATACCGCCACCGTCACTACCACTATTATTATTATTATTATTATTATTATTATTATTATTATTATTATTATTATTATTATTATTATTATTATTATTATTATCATTATCATTATCATTATCATTATCATTATCATTATCATTATCATTATCATTATCATTATCATTATCATTATCATTATCATTATCATTATCATTATCATTATTATTATTATTATTATTATTATTATTATCATTATCATTATCATTATTATTATCATCGTCGTCGTCGTCATCATCATCATCATCATCATCATCACTAGGCCCTATTTATATTATTAATTATAGGAAAATGTTTAACGCGTGAATAGTTACACTTCCAGAAATGCGAATCTGCAGAGTTGCGGTTAGTCAATCGCCTCGTGAATGGCGGTAGGATATCCACATTTCCAGATTTTGAAAGCCAATAAGAACTAGAGGACCTAATGCATGCATTGTGAGGAGCTTACAGAGACATATATATATATATATATATATATATATATATATATATTTATGTTCGCGACTTTATTGTCTTAGCCTGGGCACATGATTGCTAGTGCACCTGGTCAGTCCTCTCCCTCATCGTCCGATCTTCCCTCTGACAGTATACAGTCAGTGTACTCATTATAGCTCTGAGTTGGCTAGGGGTTGAAGCGGAGCCAAGATTTTGACGCAAAGTTTTTCTGTAGCAGGCAAAAGGAACAGTGACTATAGGAAGCAAAGTGGAATGAAACCGAACTCCCTTTAATCCGTAACGATGCATGATTCGGTCGCCCAATCAATCAAATATTCGTTTATTCAAAAAGCTAGTTGACAAATAGACGCAACTATAGTTACACAACGTCGTTCAACAAATAATTATTGTCTCTTCGTCTTGAGCTACTAGCCCTCTCACCTTCCCGGAGACGCCTTAAGACTTTCCTATTCGCTGGTGCAGGCACTGATGCAGGTTGAGAGCGCTGCTGATTTCTGAGCGGCGCTATATAAATCTTCGGTTACAATTACAATTGCAATTATTGTAGTTAATGAAATTAATGACCGTTAATGACTAAACGTAAAGACCGTGAAAGAACGTGAAATTCAGAAAATAACTTACGGTCATCGGGTGGAACGAGTTGGAAGTTCTTCACTGACGGCTGAGTCACTCGACCGTGAAAGTTCAACACGTAGGAGTTTTTCGCTGCAGAAAGAGAAAACGCTGCAGCTACAGTAATAATCATCGAAATACATGTTGAGAAATTTCTTTTAAAAGTCCAGTCATTCGTTCGAAAGCACTTTTGTCAGTATCGATTATACTGTTCGTCTCCGTAGCATGCTAACAGGCAAACAGAACCTATATATAGCCGACAGTCTTCATTGATGCGCGAGCGCACAGTCGCACACTCACACCCAAACTCACACACAGAGTAGGCCTATATACACAACGTGGTGAGGCGTGGCAACAGTCAGTAGGGGAGTGCCTGCTGAGGCTATGCCATCAGTGGTGAAGGTCTTGGCTGAAGTACCACCTAGGGCGCTACGCGAGGTGGACAGGCTCAGCAGGAACCCTGAAAAAGCAGGCAAACGTGGGCGGCATCGCCGCCTTTGATACCACAAGATAGTGGATATCAGAGCCAGTCCTAAGCCTGGAACTCTCTTTAAGGGAGAAGTGCGAAGGTCGAACGGATGGGTGCAGATACTCCGTTCGTAAAGAAAAAATACGTATGAAATCCAATGCAAGCATTGGACTCCAACGGGCCTCGGCCCATGGATCCGATGCAAGCGTTGGACACCTACGGGCCTTCGGCCCATGGATCCTGATGATGATGATGATGATGATGTTTTATGTATACATTGTATACGGAACCTTGCAAGTACCCCAGCCTTAATAACGATGTCAAGGTAATTGGGAACAATGCTCCATCACTATAGGCCTATAAACGATACTCATATAATATAATGTGGGGCGCGGTGGTGTAGGGGTATGTTTGGTGCCTTGCAGCCGTAGGGTTGCGGGTTGGAATCCACCTCAAGCCGCCGCGTAGGGACCCTGGGCAAGTCCTTCACTCGTAATTGCTCATGTGCTTCGGCGTGAAACTCTGATTCAGTGTCCGCGCTGTAGTCGGGAGCGCCTCTGAGTAGAAATCTTGAGGGGGCGCTATAACAAGTGCTCATACATACATACATACATGTCATGCATACATACATACAATACATATGATACATAATACAATTATAATATACATATAATACATATAGAATTATTATACACATCGATATATCTATTCTCAGTGTGGTATATAATATTATGAGCATATATTATACTACAGACCTCTTTCCCAGACTGGAGGTTTGTTGTGCAATATGAGCAGATCCTTGAACTGTCGTGCCTTGTATCGACCGAGTAAGGTATCGTCCTGCGCCTGCGTTCAAATATCAGCGACAGATCAATCAGACAAAATCGATCGCATGCGGATCGATACAGCAATGCATCAATGCATCGATCTCTGTACTTCTTCTATCTGCATGGCATTCTGTCTCCAACTCAGTGTGTGTATGTGTCTATGTATGTGTGTATACGCGTGTATACATATATAGGTGTATTTATTTGTGTGCATATGAGCTCGTGCGTGTATGTGTGTATATAATTCTGTGTATGTATGTCAATCAATCAATCAATCAATTTCGTTTATTCACAACACCAAGCTGACAGGTCGCAACTTGTTAACGGTTGTATGGGCGTATGCATGTACATGTATGCGTCACAATGTAATGGGTATACTCTGAGACTGAAATTCCTCCTTTCCCCTACAAATCCCAGCATAGTTTCATCTATCTACCGCTCGTCTTTTGACCAATGTAACATTGTAAGATCCTTAAAGTTCAGTCACGGCTCAGTCTATTACAATCGAATGACTTCTATAGCGCTCTATAGTGGTCGCTTCAACAACGCACAAGGCACCAGTGGTCGCTTCAAGCGAATCCGTAGTCAAAAATTGTTATCCTTTGTAAAGGCTGGGTCGAAATCGTATGCGTAGGTCGGGGAAATGAGAAGCCAGGATACACGGTAGGAAAGTTATTCTGGCAGCCGGACTCGTACCTCCTTCTGACTACCATTTGGGCTTTGCACAATCTCTCTGACTCGTCGCAGCGCTCGTGAATAAGCTGGTGCCCAGCACTTGGCTTTGAGTGACGCTTTAGAAGTTTAGAGTTTCAGTGTTGTACAGTAACGAAGTAAAAGTAACGCGTTACTGTACTTAAGTAAAAGTTTCAGTACTTTTACTTGTAACGAAGTATCACAAAACGGAAATACTTTTACTTTTAACGAAGTAAAATTTAACCCATTATTCAGTACTTTTACTTCGTTACAATTTGCGTAATATTCGTTACAATGTTCGTTACTAAAAATTGCGAGAATATATTTTCAGAAGGTGAGCCTGGCCTTATATGAAGCATCTATTTATTAGATTGAACATTCCACTTTCTGCAAGTGCAGCAGTCGAACGTTTTATTAGCTCTTCCGATTTAACAATTAACTATAAACACCCTCGATTGAATGATAAGCTATTTTTAGAACTTAGTCTTCTTGAAAGTAAATAAGTGGATCGAATTATAATTATAGATGTGCACAAGACTCTGTACTTTTACATTTTACTTTAAAAGTATTATTTCAAAGAATACTTTTTACTTTTACAAAAGTATTATTTGCGATAAGTACTTTTACTTTTACTTAAATACGAAAAATCCTGTCTACTTTTACTTTTACTTAAGTACATTTGCCCGATACTTTTAACAACACTGTAGAGTTTACGATTAAGATTTTTACGTAGAAATTGTAAAACACGATTAATGATATAGCCGTATACATGTCATAAAGCGTATACCACTATAATACCAGGTTCTTGTCAATACTGGGCTTGGAAGATTTAACAACAAATGACGTTCGCAGTTACAGCATAGAGAATAATTATTTGTTGAAATTCTATTAAAAGTCTTACATTCTGTGAAGTATTTGGGATTCGCTCGTCCGTATCGGTTACGGCTGGCAAAATCACCGTCATTCGTCTCGGTCCGTAGAACCCCAAAGGATTCGGTGCCTGTATATACAAAGTAATAGAGCACAGAAACCAGACATTTAGATCATCTATCGTTTATGCTATATATAGGGCATCGCCTCTAAGAAGTTCCAGTAAAGACGCTATATAAATCTTTCGATAGTAAGTTATGCCTCTATAATTATGATACAAACGGTTACATTTAAAAGCTTAGAGCAATACTTCTCAAACATTCTGATGCTGTAGACCGGTAACTGGTTAACCAGTCTCACCGCGCACAGGCAGGCTACTTTTCAACAACAGCTGACATACATGTAGGCCTATACCGGTAATTATGAGACGTTACATTAAAATTTAGATTTCGTAACATTATCCAAGCACATTAAAACTATACGTTTGTAACTGTTGTATGTCCAAAACTGCTTACAGTGTATGAACATTGAACACTGCGCCGCGTTCTCATTTTCTGCTTCTTACATTGTATACGACTGAGTATTTTATTTGATGAAGACAAGTGCAATCTCTTAAGCTAAAAGTTCAAACGATTCACGTTTGGCAACAGTAACGCTTAAATGTAACGACTAAACATAACGCCTAAATTCAAAGTTTAAATGTAACGTCTAAATGTAACGCCTAAATGTAACGTATAAATGTAACGCTTAAATGTAACGCCTAAATGTAACGACCAAATGTAACGACCAAATGTAACGCTAAAATGTAACGCCTAAATGTAACGACCAAATGTAACGACCAAATGTAACGCTAAATGTAACGCGTAGCATTTATGTAACGCCACACCTAGCCCATGTTATAGCTCGCCTATCATATGCTAAACTCGATCTGTTTCTGGTAACTATAGATGCTGATCATTTTAAGTTGTCCATCGATGTATTATAGACCTGTGCAAATCCTATGCTTCGCAGGTCTTTGCTTATTATAGGCTATAGAGGTCTATGCTTACGTAGATGATGGAAGCCAGTTCCTCTTTCTGTCTGGTCTTCGAACGAGCGCCTGTTCTCTTCTGTTCGTCGCTGGAAGGCGGAGTCTCACCCGTGTAATAGAGGGTAAACTTTGTTCCCATGTAATTCGACCTACATCGACAAATCAAAACATCAGCTATCAACAGTCAGCTGAGGAGACAAATCGAAATTCTATCATAAACAGATATGAATGAATGAATGAATGAATGAATGAATGAATGAATGAATGAATGAATGAATGAATGAATTAATTAATTAATTAATTAATTAATTAATTAATTAATTAATTAATTAATTAATTAATTAATTAATATGGATTGACGTGCCAGGCGGCAAGACTGGAATCAGAGGCATGGTCAGTCACGTAAAAGAGGGAGAGCATGGACAGCAAAAGGAAGAAACTGAGTTACCAAATAAATTGGTGAAAAATTTCTAAGTTTCTGCTTAAAGACCTTCAGTTAGCCCAGGTAAAAGAGAATTAATTCGGCTAATTAATGACACAATGAGTAATTAATTGGACGTCTTGCCTTAGTTTTCCCACGTAGGCATCGCAGGCACGGAGCAATCGTTCCCGGTCGATGGAGATGACGTAGCTGGACGACCGGCTCTTCACTCGCTTCCGACCGGCCAGATAGAAGATCTTAACAACAGACAACAACAACCAATATTCAGTCAAGGTAAAGGTCATCGGCAAGGTCAGATACGGTAATGTGAGGTAGACTATACAAAAAGCAAGGCAAACAGGGTAGTTAAGTTAAGGTAACGTAAGTGAGGCGAGGCTATAGGCAAGGCAAAGACAAAGTGAGGTATGGTAATTTGTTATGAGGTCATATAGGGTAAGATAAGTTAAAATTATCACTCATTTACTAAGCGAACAATCCAATAGCAGCAAGCCTGTCAACAGATTTGGAGGAACCGATATATAATATAGGCCTATATACGCCTACACACAGGTACACACACACACACACACACACACACATATCATCAGTTTCTGACGCCAGCCATTTGGCGGCGATGGGTACGAATAAACGATCTCCATTGTCCTCGGTCATATGTCAAGTCCATTGCTCCCTTGAGTGTTTTAGTCCATAACATTGCACTTTGAATTGGTGCGTAGGCCTACACTTGGTGAAGAGTTGTAATAAATATGAGGTTATGGGGATCATATGTGGGGTTAAATAAGGGGAACGAAAACTGGATTCGTATGTCCGTGGGTAGGTTATCTATATGAGGGGCGCTATATAAGTCCTCTGAATGAATGAATGAATGAATTAATTAATTAATTAATTAATGAGTATAGTCGAGGACAAAGGCCTTAACCGACTTCTTAGTGCAAACCTTTTCTCCGTTCAGTTCGAGGTGTGCATAGTACTTCCGGTAGAATCCGATTTTGTCTCTGATGATCTGGAACAGAATCCGGGTTCTCGGAGGGGCCGGACTGTACAACAGGTTCACCTTTGATGGCCGAGTGGTCAGAATCTAGCCAAAATAACAAGAGAATAAATTAATAAATCTAACGAAAACACGAGAATAAAATTTAAAATCTAACCAGAGAGCGAGAATAAATTAATAAGTGGACTCAAAACAGGATTATAACTTAATAAATCTATCCAAGACACGAGAATAAATTAATAAATATAACCAAGACACGAGACTAATTTAAGAAATCAGAGTCAATATGCAGTTGTTGTGGTTATAGGCCTAATTTATAATGACGACACCAGCCTTACCAGCTGCTCTGCCCCTCTGACTCTCTGGCAACCGGAATCGGGCCTGCTTCTAACTACCTTTTGAACAAACTCTCTGACTCGACGCAGCGCTCGTGAATAAGCTGGTGCCCTGCGCTTAGCTTTCGAGTGGCGCTTTAGAAGTTTGGAGATGACGATTAGGATTAGGATAGCTGTGGGTCTCGCTCCTGTCCTGAACAAGCTCTATGGATCTGCCAATTTTTCGTAGTCCTGATCTTACCATGTCATCGGTATATCTAAGGTTTGATCCGGGAAGAATGTAGACGGGTGCAGGCGTCTCCTCTCCGTCACATTCACCCCGCTCTTCCAAAAATTCCGCTTCTGAAAAGATAGCAGGTCACGCATCAAAGCACCTCGTCACATCACACTCAACACCCCTTCCCCTATAAAACACCAGTGACCCAGCACCATCGCACATTCACCACACCTCACCGCACTTTAGACCACCAGTGACATACCACAGGTGCGCTCAGCACTTATCGTCACACCTCACATCACCTTATATCACCAGCGACAGTGGCGCTCAGTGGTGTCGCGGTTTGTTCTGTGCTTTGTAACCGGAGGGTCGCAGGTTCGAATCTATCTCCAGCCACTGCGTATAGCGACCTTAGACAGGTTGCTCACCCTCAATTGTCTGCGAGGAAGGCAACGGAAAACCACCTCATTCATCTCTCCCAGGTGGCATAAAAGCCAATGGACCTGCCTTCGAGCAGAGAACTCATCATCATCATCATCATCATCATCATCATCATCATCATCATCATCATCATCATCATCATCATCATCATCATCATCATCATATCATCATCATCATCATCATCATCATCATCATCATCATCATCATCATCATCATCATCATCATCATCATCATCATCATCATCATCATCATCATCATCATCATCATCATCATCATCATCATCATAATTATCATCATCACCCTATCTCATACATAATTTCATTTCACAGTATGACTACCCCCTCCCCAATCATATGGCAGTCTGGCCTGCTGTAGTAGCAGTTGCAGTAGTAGCAGCAGTAGCAGTAGACGTTGTATTAGTAGCAATAATAGTAATAGTAATAATCTACAAAGCTTCGTTCTTGCCTGGTTCGACCCTGGCGAAAGGTGTTCTGTCGTCTGGTCCGACTGGATCTCGCTGAAGACTCAGATCGGACGAGAAATCTTGCAGCATAGACGCAGACCTGTCAAGCGATTGGCTGGACGAAGATGAGGCGGAAGGGAGTGGCCCCCGCTCAGGCGCTTCCAGATCAGCGGCAGCAGCGGCGGCCGAGGCAGCAGCAGCTGAAGCATCGGTTGCCTTCCCATGAATCGCGGTTGCGCCACCATCAAGCCCTTCCTTGACGTCTGCTTCGTTTTCTTGTAACGTAAAATATTTGTAATTGTATAAGTTTTTCGTAACGATCGTATGACCTCATTGACCCTGCTCAGTTTTTAATTGAATTGATCGGGTGAGATCCTTCGCAACCGCTGCCCGTTTGAATAGGCGACACGCCATTTTAAGGTCCCCGTGTACGGAATGCGGACCGTGCTAGCCCGAGATTTAAATCTCTGAAACAAATCACCATCGGGGTCGAATTGGATTCCGCAAGGGACGTGCGCTCTTACAGAAGTAGCTAACTGGACTATAGTAGACTGAAATACACGTATAAGCTCAGAATGAACGAGTATTCAATTGAATCTCTAACCAAATCAGGCAACCATGGTCTAAGGTTTGAGCTTCTGTCCGCTCAGGTGACTATTGCTATTAATGTCCAAACTCAAAACTCGCCTTTCACGCCTTCTGGCTTCAACAATTCATTTAATCGCAATTTATGCGTTCAGTTACAATTAACTGCTTAAAAATGTTGGTATCAGTTATAATAGGTGTACATTAAGTAATGACTATCTCTTTTTTTCTGAAAACTCTTCGAGTTTTATTCCACCTTAGTATCCTCACAACTGGAGACCCTAACAGTGTACCTCAACGCCTGCTTACCATCGCTCGGGTGCTAAATTCCCGGACAGTCTTCAGATCGAAAGCCAGCACCTACACCTTTCTCAACTGTATACTTCCATTGTTACTTCCATTGTTACTAACCACGTCTATAAGAAACGACCACATGGATTCACCTGTCTCGGAACATTTGTCAGGACGAACAATACTATAATTATTAGATGTCGCAATATCTACGTATAGTCTATGCGCGTGATGCTTTGTTTGAGGCAGATTGGAGTAAGGCAACTGAGGGACTCTTACCGTTGCTGTGACTTGTTACTTCGGTGATCTCCGGGATCGACGAGCCTCGAGCGGCGTCACCAGCTGCGGCCAGTGGATCGTGACGAAGGTAGGAGACGGTGACAACAGGAACGGAGGAAATCAACCTCACTTCCACGGTGTTGCTCGGATTGTCAAAGGCTGAAACAACAGGACAATCTAGTTAAGATATACTAGATGGGTTTCATTATGTGCAATTGGTAGTCGCTTGCTCAGTGCTATATGAATACATACATACATACATACATATATACATACATACATACATACATACATACATACAGACATACAAACGTACATAGTATTACATACATACATACATACATACATACATACATACATACATACATACATAGTTACATACATACATACATACATACATACATACAGACATACAGACATACATACATACATACATACATACATACATACATACATACATACATACATACATACATACATACATACATACATACATACATACATACATACATACATACAAAACACAAATATATATAAAGTACATTTGATACTGCCCTCCTTCAAAACTTCAGTGTGCAGGACCATACGACAGAGTATCGATAGCACTGAGCAACTGTGAGTGAAGGACTTGCTCAAGGTCCCTATACAAAGTGATCACCTTGGGTGAACCTCGAACCCGTACTCTCCGCATTACAAGCCGACCGCGCTAACCAATCGGCCAATCCGTGCTATATCTAATTGGATTCCTGACCAGTAACAGGTGTTGTACTGACCAGTAACGGGTTTCGTGACGTCGATTGTATCGTTGAAGTCGTCGAGGAATGATTTCGGTTTAATTGGATCCGGACCGGAAGCCCTGCTATCTTCGAAGGGAGGTCCGTTCAGACAAAGATGAACCTCTAGACCGGATTCAGGACATGCGTCCGATTCTGTCAAAAGTACAAAGCAACTTTGCATCTGAGAGAGATTATTATTATTTATTATTTATTGCGTCAGAAACAGAACAAATAACAGTACACATCATGGCAAAAACAGATCAGTCACTGCGCAACAGGAAGCCAGGAAAAAGCTAACAGCTTATGCCACCCTGGCCTCTAGTACCTGGTTAACATTTCAGTCAACGTTTAGTGTCACACAGATCCAGAACAAATTATGAGAACAAATTATGCTAACAGGCAGCTGAGTCCAAATAGTTTTAGTACTATACATTAGACATTTTACACATTAAACAAATCATTAGCAAGTTCATAGAGCAAACAAATCAAAACCAAAGTAAACAGAGGCAAATTTTATGACCAGATTATGAAAAATGAAATAAAAATGAAATAAAATAGAACAAAACAAAAATGAAATGAAGTAAAACTAAGTAAAGCACTATTTAAAATAATACTACATAACTAAGGAATGTTTGCATCCAAGTTGGTCAAGTCAGAATTCACAGGGATAATTTGTTCAGTAAAGACCTATTATTTCTAACAAAGCTAGTTTTCACTGTATTTTAATAGGTAGCCTATTTTCAGTTCTCTTTTAAATGTGGACAGAGATTTCTCTTCTTTAAGTTCATCAGACAATGAATTCCACAAACGAGATCCCAAGACCTGGAGGTTGCCCGCTCTGGATGCAGTGCGTGCATAAGGAACCACAAAGTTGGATGAGCTGCGAGTGTTATGGGAGTGAGTTTGATCAACTGTTGTGAAATAATTGGAGAATTTTTTTGGTAACATATTATGTACGAACTTGAACATGAGCACAAGTTTAGATAAATGAGACAACTCATAAATTTTTATTATGCTTAGGGTGCAGAATAAAGGATTGGAATGAGATAAGTAAGAAGAGTGGGTGATTATTCTCTCAATTTTATGGAAGAGATGCCTCTCAAAGCGACAACGCTCTATAACCCCTTTACTTGCTGCGACGACTCTGTAAGCCGGTTACTGTGTTGTATACTGGCACTTTTAAAATTCTGTTAACATTTCCCAGGCTGATGCCATTACTTTTGTTAACAGTAAACATGGTTTAATTCTTCGTTTATTGAAAGATGTCGACAAAAGAAATTACAGTTTTACATAAAATATTAACAGGGCATTGGGAGACACCCAACAGAAATCACAGTCCATCTTAAATAAGGCCACCATTTTAAAGGCAGTGCAGATGTCGACGAAGAACATGAACTAATCTGAATGATCCCTAAGTCGCGATATATGTTACGTGAGCGTATACACTGTAAGCATGAAAACTTACCCAGGTCAATAACAGGCAAATCGGAATGAATTATATCCGACTGTGGAGTTCCGAGTACTTGGTTGACTTCTCTTGTATTCTTCGAAGTTTCTCCCGAGGCGACTGCAAACACCATTCAGTTGCTTTTTATAAGCCGTACAAAACATTAGTCCTACGCTTAACTGCTTAAGAGCAAAAGTCATTCTTCCAGCGTCTGCGTTTCGGGCCCAGCCAGGGGCAAGCGTTATCATGAGCGAGATGAGAGCCATTAATCGTAATCGTAATCGTAATCAAGCATTTATATAGCGCCACACATTAATCGGCCATTTGAAACATGTTTGCGGATAGACATTGACAATGTGTGCCATCGTCTTCAGAATAGTGGCTTTAAAAATCTACGTCTATGTCGGTAGCCGGTAGTCGGAGTCGGTAGCCGGTAGTCGGAGTCGGTAGTAGGTAGCCGGAGTCCGAGTTGGTAGTCCGAGTCGGTAGCCGGTAGCCGGAGTCGGTAGCTGGTAGTCGGAGTCGGTAGTCGGTAGCCGGTTGTCGGAATCGGTAGCCGGTAGTCGGAGTCGGTAGTCGGTAGCCGGTAGTCATTAGTCCGCACGTGGCTGCATCTAAGAAAAACATTTTCACATAGAAAATAGCGATCAAGTACCTTTTGCGGAAGGCGCGATTGATGTCTGCCTCTTCGCATCATCATCATCCTCATCCTCATCATGCTCCTCCTCCTCCTCATCGTCAGAAGTGGCAGAGTTATAGGGCTTGACGGAGATGAGGCGACGACCAGACGACAGCTGCGGTCGAACTGCCCCTCCAGACGCTTCTCCTTCGGTACCCCCTCTCATGTGATCTGGTTCGATTCCTACAGTAACAAGACGAACAAGCGTCCTTTAGAAACCGACCTAATTATTAATACACATCCACATTGAAGTTAGTCAAGCAAAACACGAGACATCTCAAAGTATAGCGACGACTGCTTCAATCAAAGCCAGTGCATGCGAGACCAGAATAATATATATATCAAGTTTCTTTGATTTATATATATATATATATATATTAGCGTGGTCCAAAAACACTAAGTTTCTCAGAGTTGCGCTCCACAACCCTCCTTTTGTTCTATGGCTGCCCACTATTACCTCTACCAAATTTGAGAGAGATTGATGAGTATTTAGAGGTCGCACAAGGTCAGGGTATTTTCACCATATTAATTAAGCATGAAATCGGTAATCTGCACTAAGAACAGAAAACAGAATTTGAGTTGAATTAAAACATATAGTGCAGCAATGACAATAAGAAAAGGTTCAAAAATTTTCAATTTTGCTATGGAAACACTGGAACCTTTCTTGAGTAACACATTCTATGTCCTCTGTCATCTTCATCAGCGTGGCCTTAGAGCAGGACGGGTAGGTGTTCCTGCAGCGTTTCACGAGCTGAAGAAGGAACTGCTGCTCTTCATTCTTTGTCAACGATTAATTCTACTGTTGCATCAAACCAATGGCTCTCCCAGCAGAGTCGTTCATTACTGTCATGACTGACGCTGCCTTTAGGAGGTCCTGGTAGGAGTGATCATCGCATCCTTAGGATCCTTAACCAGGAAGCCTTGGGCCTTCTCTTTTCCATTCAAGTTCAGAATGTCAACGATGACAGTATTTCGCTCTGTGACGGAAGATGCAAGGCCAAGGGAGCTGAGGGTTCAGGAGGATGTTCGAGGCACTTCACATAATTGATGGACTGTGGAAGGTGTAGGTTTGTCACCATCAGTGTTTCACATCCACTCCAATTCTGTCGTCAAACAAGGACGTGCTGATGAAAATTTCTTAAACGTACCAGATATGCCTACCGAATGCGGTCTATGCCACTCTCATATTTAGATATTTACTGAGCTCCTCCATCAGCAGTAGATCATTGAGTGGTGCTCTTATAGGCAGAGGAGCTTCGTGCCAGAACCGAACATAGACAAGGCTCACAAACAGTGCCAGCTCCATTACACCGTGCTTCTCCTTGACAGTTGAAGAGAACAGCTGCTGTAAAAGAAATATTTTAATGCTAAAGATGGCGTTCACCATCAAACATGTTTTCGTAGAATGCTTCTGGTGACTGAAAGGAAACCCTTGCTCCCTTTGCACCACCCTGGAAGAACAAACTGAGTTTCAAGAATTCCTCGAAGTCTTCTCTCTGATGTTACCCTTCAAGAGCTGCCTTGAAGAATTTCACCATTTCATCTCGAAGAGCAGAAGTGTGTGCATCAAAGATGTCGTCGAAAGCCATTTCATTTGTCGCCTGGTCAACGTGTGGCCAGCTTTGCTGGAACCTGCTGAGCATAGTAATGGCTGACCCTCCAGTAGGTCCAGATAAAGAGCCGAAAACAGCAAGAGGAAGTTCCATCACACGATGGCGGCAAGTCATCCAGGTTAATTCTTGCTAAATTCGAATTCTCAATAAAAGTGCAGGCATCATTCTTCAGGCGAGTATTGCTGGCAGTGATGTCATAGACCATATACCATGAACTAGACTCCAAAGTCCGAAGAGCCCAGTCATCCAGAGTCCTCAGGCAGGCTTCAGTTTGTTCGTTACCAGTTCTGCAACCAATTTTTGGAACTCCCAGTATATATCTCTTCTCCGTCAATTATGACTATAGTATACTGCAAGTCTGTCACCTGTTCCTCGTGGTAGCATGATCGTCGGATGGAACCTTTGTTGGAGGATGGGACCCAGACAGTTTTTTCTGTGGCCTTCTCTATAAGCCAAACTTCAGCACTGCTTCTTGTCTTTGCCATTAGTGTGTTTATGAGCTATGTCAAAAACTCTACAGTCAACTCTCTTCAATTCCTAAAACTTACCAATGTACTAATAAATCTGACTAAGTACAAAAGTTTAGAGTTCTTAAAAGCAATTTTAAAAATTCCAACATTTGCATGCTACATCAAAGGATAGTTAGTAATGTTAGATTGGTATTTCTAAACTTCAGTTTAAAACAACAGTTCAAATTTAAGTAGCAAGCGGTTCTAATAATTTTTTTTGAGTAGACAACAGTCAATAACTTTCACTATGCCATGGTATAATCAAGAGAATGTTTGGCGACCTTGAGCGACCTCTAAAACTGCTCCAATCTGCTTCAGATTTGGTCCACATCTTACTTAGGAGAGGTAGAACAGATTTAAACTTGTGGAGCAAAGTTCTGCTAGATGCAATTTTACCATTGTGTCGTGGACCACCCTAATATATATAACTGCAACAAACTACAGCTGAGAAATAGCGGAAGCCTTAAAAGTAGCCACGCCCTTTGATTTTGTTGATAAGCGACTCTGTGAATTACCTATTGAATGAAACTGCGCGACTACTCCTACTCTGCATGGTAGTGCCAGTTCCAAGCCTGAATAGAGGAGGAGGGCGACGCTAAATAATTATCTGTGTTATGATGACACAGCTTCGTTGAAATTATTAGAAACTAACCGATTGAATGTCGTTTGGTGTCTGTTGAATTCGGTCTATTTTCGTCATCTGACTCCGACTGCCAGTGTACGTGTCGAGCGACTCTGACCACATCGTCGGGCAAACCATTCTGCAAGCATTGTAATGATTTTACAATCATTTATATTATAACATCGTGGGAGCGAGCTACGTCCATAACGCTTTACAATATCAACTGGTCAATGCAAGTGGCAAGAGACAGAGAGACAGACAGGTCTTCCACTCAAAACTGAAAACACTGCTTTTTCACAAATCCTATCCCGATGCCTTCTCCTCCCCTCACCTCCCTCGTCATTTCAACTCTAAGCATCATCCACCTTAGCCGTCTGACTGTCTGACTCTCTGGATTTTGACCCCTGCCTATCGATTCTGTTTTGATTAAGCGCCTGTGAATAAGCTGGTTCTCGCGTCTTCGCTTTTGTGGGCGCTCTAGAAATACCGAGTTTACGATTACGATTACAGAGAGAAGAGACAAAGACAAACAGAGACAGAGTGACAGAGAGAATTGAAAATTAAATAAGTTTCACTTGAATCAATGTCAGTGATCGCGGTTGTCGGCGCTCAATGTAAAGCACAGGTCAGTTTCTTCATCTATTGTTTTGTCTATATATATATAATTTTGCGTCTCTGTCATTATCGTCATCATCGTCATCAGTATTTTGATGAAAAACATTCTTCACAGAGGTCTGGTTCTATAGATTAGCACAGATTAATAGATTGGATGGACTAAGGAGGAAGGAAGTAATGAGGGAGAGAGGAAGGAAGGGAACGTGGGAGGATGGGAAGGAGGCTACTCACGGTTGCAGGCGTCTGGTTCGACTTGATCCGTATTGAGTCGTGCAGCCGTGAGTCTTCAACAGGCGGGTAAGAATCTGCGTCTTCACTGTCGCTGTCATAGCTGACAAAGAACAAACCAACCAGTAGGCAGTAAGATTACGTGATTATAGTAGTAACAGATAATAACTAGTTTAACAGGAGTCGAATTTAACTTTATGGCAGCCTGCAAGGTGCCCATCTGTTCTACAGATCCTTTTATGCAGTCGCCTCTAGGGAGTGGAAGGCCGAGTCAACCCTATGGGCTAGCAAATATCGAACCACGCGTCCTTTCTTATCTTCGTGCCAGCGTGTTACCGTTCAAACTACAAATTGCAGCCCCATGGTGCTAAGGTATGGGAAATAATTAGTGATAATGGTCATGGCATGGTGCTGGAGCGGAACCAGGATAGAATAGGTGGAAGAGTTCAGTTTACAGTCTGGAGTGGAAAGCTGCGATAGAGAGAGCAAGGGGTTACTGTTGAGATTGACAAGCAAGAGAGGAAGATGTGCAAAACGGTTGAGGTCTTGCGAGTCCTTGTTCCACATCTTGTTCAGCCTCATAGGCGACGTACATGTAGATTAATTCTTGAGAAATGCATATGTAAATGTATTGGATGTTATATAGCGATCGTGTATGGCCTCGACCTGCTCATTTTCAATGAATTGATCGGGTGAGATCCTTCAACAGCGCTGCCCGTTTGAACGAGTGCCACGCCATTTAATGTCCCAGTGCAAGGACCGTGCTAGCCTGAGGTTTAAAAATCTCTGAAATAAGCCAGCATCGGGAAGCGAACCGCGATCCTCACGCTCCCTAACACAGAGGCGCATGAGACGCAGCCTACGCTCTTACCGATGTAGCTAACTGGGCCAGCTAGTTTCTTGTTAACGAAGACGATTAGCGTCGCCCTCCTCCTCTCTCCAGGCTTGGCACTGGCAATACCTCAAAGTACGGCAATGGTAGAGCGAATAATTAGGGAAAACCTCGCCAAATTTATGGGTCGGACGTCGTCCCCTGTTAATCAGCCGGGCCCCCTCTTGCTTACCCGTGTTCTTGTTTTCGTTTCGATGACATGCTGATCTGGCCAGTCGAAGAAAACTTCTGTTAGTAATCCTGTCAAACTCGAATTGCACAAACTTTAAAAACTTCTAATGATATTCTAGAGGTCCGATTGACCACGGCACAGTCTCGCTCTATAATGTAATCAATCGTACAACGACGACATATAATGACGTCATTTTGATTATGACGTTTAAATATCATAGGACCGCTATCCCGGTTTTTAAACGTTTTTCATAGACGTCTGTTTAAGAGCTTAGCTACGCTAGGCCTACGTGATTTGTACAGTTAAAACCTTGATATATATTATACCTTCTGATCGCGTCTTGATGATGGAAATTATGGTTAAAATAGACGATAAGTTGGAAATGCATTCTAATATAATTATTATAGGTCTAGGCCTAACTCCGTGGCAGGCAGGGATAGTACTGTTGTTGGTGCAATAATTATATTGATTGTTTAATTATAACTATTAACAATCGTTTGCCGCTATTGTTGTTTACAATAATATTGTTTCTATTGCTTTAATCTCCGACTTGATTTTTGATGCAATAAGACGTCTTGCTAATAATTGTTCTTAATAACATTATACTGACTGTCATCGTTGGCAGATTGCATGAATGAAGAAAGGAAGGAAGGAAGGCAGGCAGGAAGGAAGGGAGGAAGGATGGATCGAAGGAAGGACAGAAGGAAGGAAGACAAGCAGATAGGGAGTATGGGTAGGTGGATGGAAGGAGGGAGGGATGAAAGGAAAGAAATAAGGAAGTAAGGAAGAATGAACTGTTGGACACAAGGAGGGGAAGTAAAGTATGCAAGGAAACAAGTAAGGATGGAAGGAAGGAAAGAAGGAAACGAAGATGAAGATCGATACATATCTTGCGGGTTGGATGATCACTTTGTTCTCTTTCGCTATTGTTTTTGAGTGTTTTGGACGGTTATCCATATTGCCAGTGATGATTTTACCAGTGCCTATGCTAAGTTGCTAACACCACTGCTGCTAATAACTTTAGTCTACTGTCCATCTTAATATTCACACTAAAATAAATGTAAAATACTCCCACCAATGTTAATCTTCACTTGACTACGTCGCGAATATCCCATCCACTCTATACCTCTGTTGCTGTACCCGTCAGAGAGTTCCTAATAAGAGACTTTCAAGAGACTGGAATGCAGATAATTTTAATGCAACAACTACAACAACATGACTAATCGGAACGATGAGTGCAGAAATCAGTGGACCGACAAAAATGAGATCAATGATGCCAGGAAAATCACATTGTTTCACAGCAGCCATGGATGCACCTCCCCACGTAACTGGAATGACTTAGACTTAAAAAGTAAACGTCACCAATATAACTATACGTATGCAACAGTTGGCAAAAGATTCTATGCTATTTACACGGTCAGTCTGCTTTTAAGTTAAATGTTTGAAGTCCTATACATGTAGAGCTTAGCTAACGATATCTAACGCGGGCCGTAGGCTACTAGACGTCGTATACGCCGTTGGAATGAGTTTAGAAGCAAACGCGTTCAACAAGTCTAAATCGAAGAACATCTAACTAATAATTACAATGCACTGATGCACTGGTTTCTCCTCTTGACTACTTCGTAACGCTTTCGCTCGGCTGAGAGACTCAATCTGGATCGACTAATTGCGTGCTTTGACTCTTCCTCCTTTTCCATCTCTTCCTCTTCTTTCGTCTCCTCCTCCTTCTCCTGCTTCTCCTCCTCTCTTTCCAGCTGCTGATCCCAGTTTGCCATCTTCGTTCTGCGATCCAGACGCACTTGCATCTGCGGCTGACTCGCAATCTTCGACGTCGTCCTTGATATCCGGCATGGTCAGTTGGTTGATCCCGGGCTTCTGAAAGATCTCCTCTATCTTCGAGTCAAGCGATCCCTGTTTCATCGTTCCCTGGTAGTACGGCCGGACCTTGTCTCCACCGCCACCGCCGTGGTGCTCCAGGGCAGCGGAGCCGGCGCCGACGCTCCCCAGCTGATGGGCTCCTAGAGGGGGCGGCGGCGGCGGAAGGAGGCTGTGATCGAAGCTGCACTGCCTCTTCTGGTTCTCCATCCTCTTGCGGGGCGACATCCTGATGGGGCAGCCGTTCAGGTCGAGGCTGCTGCGGCTGACGTGCTGTGCGTACTCGGTTATGATGTCGTTGCCGACGCTGTCGAAGAGCGCAGCGAAGCTTCCGTTGATGAACTTGGGTGACATCGGGACGTTGCTGAGGATTAGGCTCAGCCCGAAGTCCTTGCGCCTCAGCCGATCCCTCTTCCGTTGGAGGCTGTCCTCGATCTCCTCCTCCTCGCCCTCCACCTGCTCCATCGTCGTCGTCCCCTCTCCGTTCGTCTCCTCGGCCAGAACCTCGTCGGCTGTTCGCCGGATGATGGACCAGTCGCGGACGATGTCTTCCGGTCGGGTGTACTGCGATGTGACGGTGAAGCGGATGACGTAGCGACCCTTCAACGAAGCAGGGACCATGTGCACCTTTCCAGAGGAGTTGAGGCGTCTCAGGAGAGACTCCGTTCTCGCGTTGTTCCCCTAAGGAAACACAAGGATATAACAGAGCAAATAGTGGGCCATTCAGACAACACATCATGGTTAGAGCTCTTGGCCTGTAACGCGGAGAGTATGGGTTCAAGCCCCCACTCAGGCGGTTAATTACTGTGTAGGGACCTTGAGCAAGTCCTTCACTCACAATTGCTTAGTGCCATCGATGTTCTGTCGTATGGTCTTTTGTGCACTTCTGAACCTTGTAAGGAAGT
>JACEVL010000946.1:192500-205000 GCA_020284085.1 Aporrectodea caliginosa
CTAGCCGGCACCAAAAACTAAGGAGAAGATAGTCAGAGAAAAAGTAAGCTATAGGAGACATTTAGGAAGTACAAGAGAGACACAGAGAGACACAGACAGAGGCAGAGACAGAGAGGCGAAGGGAAGCTACGCAGAGAGAGAGACAGAGACAGAGACAGAGACAGAGACAGAGAGACAGACAGACAGACAGACAGACAGACAGAGACAGACAGACAGACAGACAGAGACAGAGAGAGAGAGAGACAAATAGACAGTCAGATACATTGATCGATCGATCAATACCTGATCGGAACAGTATCCGACCAGTCTAGCATTGATCTCTGAATCGCTTAGTTCGCTGTCCATTGTTCGATACTTCTTAATCGTTTCACTTCGAGCGGCCAACAACGCCACGAACGTAGCCTCGCTGGCTGTCGTCTGTAACAGAAAATACATGGTAAACGTAACTGTAAATCTTCAATATTTACAGGGGATCATTTTATTACTGGCGCTATAACAAACAAGTTGTTGGGTCGGTTTCTGTGTCAGGGCAGAATCCGGATGAAGGTCAGGTCAGAGGATAAAGCGTGATGCTAAGGTGGCAAGCGATGTGAATTATGTGTAACGGTCTTCTGTCAGCTAAGTGCAAGTTGTTTCTAATGAACTCAGAAGAGGCACCAGATGAAACCTTTCCTATCATAAAATTGCAATGAATGGACGCCATAATAATGAACAAACGAATGAATTCATGAATCATCGATGAAAGAATGAACGAGTGAATGAGTGAATGAGTGACTGAGTAAAGCGAGTGAATGAATGAATGAATGAATGAATGAATGAATGAATGAACATGCGTCACCTGTATGACTCCGCCTCCCATTGTCTCTGTGTTGCTGTGGTAGAACTCTGAAGGGAGTCCGATCATCTTACCCAGCCAGTCCATGACTATCGTCTCCAACTCCGTACACGCTGGACTGGACGCCTAAGGCACCACCAACAAAACCAACACTTAGACCGATTTATTGTCAAATCAGTAGAAGAAAAGTCTTATACATTTTTATGTTACTTTTTGTACTTCATCAGCAGTCAACCAGTCAGTCAGTCAGTCAATCAGCCATGTCGTTCATTCATTCAGTCATTCAGTTAGCCATTCATCCATTCATTCATTTAATTCAGTCACTCAGTCTGATAATCAGAGGTCGCTACATAAAAGCATAAGATAAATCCAGCCAAATTAATCGTCTGCAATCATTTCTAACTCACCAGGACACCAAAGAAACATTGTATCATTCCATCCTTAAATCACTTCATAGCTGAAAATCCGGGAGCGCATCCATCTCCCACCAATACTCGCCGCAGCCCAAGTACCTTCGCCACCCCTCTCACCACCCAGCCACCCCGCTATACTCGATCTCATCCTCCTATCTCACACTTTCCTGCCACTAGTCACTATTCATCTCCAGTTCTCTAACCGATCCATGTACCACACTGTTCTCGACTCTGGAAAGATCTTCCTCCGGAATTCCGCAAATTCTCACCGCTCCACCACCAATATATCCACTCGTCCATCCACACGTTCTTCTATCCATTATCCCTCGGAGTTTCCACTCCAACTGAAGTCTCACCTCTTCAGAATTCCTATCCTGATCTATCAAGACCTTCACCTTCCAATCTTTCTAGTCTTAGACGAGCCATTTTACAACTAAGCTAACAACAAAAACGATTCAAACTTGACGTGAAGTCTGCCAACTCACCGTGCTTGCATTTGAATTCTTGGCAACTTTAGCGAGAAGTTTTTTCTCCCTATTTGTCAATCACATTTGAGTTTTTCGGACAGATTAAAGCAAGGCGCCAAATAAATTTCTTATCTTGAAATGGCATTCACAATCTACTGTGAATCGTAAGCAAAAAACTGAACCGATTGCATTCGATCCAATAACACATCCAAATTAACCCGAAGTAAACTCTCTCTAGGGAACCGGAGGCAAAACTCACCCAAAACTCACCCAAGTGAATCCGACGTAAAAACTCACCCAAGTGAATCCGAGGCATCCAATGGCGTCTGCCAGCATGTCTCCTAGAAGTGATGGGAAGGAGCTGAGAGCTGGGAAGTATGCGTGCATGTGCGGACTCTGCCAGTGCGTCATCTACACAACAACCAATAAAAAAAACGAACGGATGCTTGTTGCATATCACAATAATTTAGTTACATTGTGTGCATCATTCTTCCACTGAATATAAATTGCTTCAAGTATCCTATGTGTCACATATTTGTTAATTACGAAATGCGCTATATAACCGTCATAATTTTACAGATACGCTATATATATATAGGCCTAACAGTCATGCACAAATGCGCCCTATAACTGTGACTCTGGTAGAACCAGTTCCAAGTCTGGATAAAGGAGGAGGGCGACGCTAATCAGCTTTGTATTGACACATCGTCGTTGAACAGCAATTAACCTAACTGAAATTTCCGTAATAGTAACACGCAGAAACGACCAATCAGTAAATATGTCGGCACACGGTTTTCCATAGCGACCCAATGGCCCCAATGAGCTCTCTCAATTGTAGTCAAATTTAGATTTAGCCGACTTCTAAAGGCCAATTAAAAAATATTAGACAACATCTAGTTTTATTAGTAACTCTACGAGTTGTTACACCTGCAACGTAATGTCTTACTTGGCCTTACCTGCATGTGCTGATGACTATGATAAATTTACCTCTGGCATGATGACCCTATTTTATTTGAACTTACCTTGACCTTATCCTCAGGACTGTGATAACTGTACCCCTAGCATGACGACCCTATCTTACTTGACCTTACCATGACCTTACCATGACCCTATCTTACTTGACCTTACCATGACCATGACTGTGATATGTTTACCCCTGGCATGATGACCCTTTCGATGTCCTTGTAGATGTCCTGCCATCTCTCGCCTTCCATCGGCGCCGAATCCGGGACCAGGAGACGCATGTAGCCGGGCGTTACATTGGGGAAGACCGGACGGTCTCGGATGTTCTGCAGGTAGTCGGCTATGAAATCTACCATCTCCTTCCCTGTATATAGTCACAGACAAATGCGTAAAGTAAAATGTAACCTAGTGAAGCATTTCTTTAGAGCTAATTAGAAAAAAACTCATACGCGTAGGGACCCAGGGCAAGTCCTTCACTCGCAATTGCTCATGCGCTTCGGCGTGAAACTCCGATTCAGTGTCCGCGCTGTAGTCGGGAGCGCCTCTGAGTAGAAATCTCGAAGGGGCGCTATAACAAGTGCTCATACATACATAAGTGTATAAACTCTAGATTCAAAGGAAAAAGAAACAAAGGCGGAACAAGTCTACGCTGGATGGACAATATAAATGAGGACATAACATCACTTGGACTAGCACTAAGGAAAGCAATGGACATGACAAATGACCGAGGACAATGGAGAGCATTTATTGGTTTTATTCGTACCCATCGCCGCCGATGATGAGGAGGAGGAGGAGGACGAGGAGGAGCACATGAAAACTCACGTATTCATTCAGTGTCCTCCAGCGTGTCTGCTTGTATTGTTTTTCTGAACTGACGCTATAGAAGTGAAGCATAGAATTGACTTGGTGCAAGAATTATAGATAGACCTACATGTATAGGCGATATTGTGAGTTGTTTAAAAGGCGCTATATTAAATTGCTAAAGAACTAACTAAATTGCCACGCCAGTTTCTGCTCTTACTAGACGTGCCTTTCAACATAATGAGTGTATATAAACATACGCGCAATGTGGAAGAAGTTTTGGGTGAACTTGGCGCTAGTTAAATCGTCGTAGTTCCTATGCTGCATTGTCTGGCTAATGAGCAGCGTCTGCGAGGGATGCTCAGCTGCTGAGACAGGCTGCAGGTGCCAAAGTCCACGGATCAGATTGAAAAACATTCTTCTCGCTAATCAGCGACTTCTTTAACCGAATCATTTTTCCCGTCGACGCTCTCCCTGATTCCATTCTCTCCACTGTCTCCCTTCCTCCTCCTCGTTCTGCTTCCCTCCCTCCCTCCTTCAATCCTTCACTTCCCTCCCTCCGTGGTCACTCCTTCCTGCTCTTTTTTTTTATCGCGCCTAATGAAGAAGGACCAGGTCGAAATTTCAGACGACGCGAATTGAGTCAATCAGAGAACGGTTTGTGATTGCCGCGGAGGGCAAAAGAGACAGAAACGTTGGCGACGAAGAAGAGAAAATACGGACAGAAAAGAAGAAGGAAAACAGGAACTGGAAAAGCGAGATAAAGAACAGAACAAGAACAGCCGTTGTAGATGCATAACGAACTTGAAAGCGCTGAACATCTGCGCCGCCCGTGGCGTAATCAAGAGAATGACCGCAGACTCGAACCAGTAGCGTTGAAAGCTGTTGCTCGTTTCGCAGCTATATGCAAGATTGGCTAAGGTAGAGGAAGCTACTGTAAATAATAATAATAATAATAATAATAATAATAATAATAATAATAATAATAATAATAATAATAATAATAATAATAATAATAATAATAATAATAATAATAATAAGACGATTTCTATAGCGCCGTAGCACAGCCGAGGCCGAAGGAAAGGGCGCTGTACATGAGTATTAGAGAGTGACATGGGGAGACAATCTCGCCACCATCCCCGCCCCGCAACAAGTAAGTCTTCTCCATCCCCGCCCCATCCCCGCAGGGTTTGTCCCCATCCCCGCCCCATCCCCGCAGGTTTGCTCCCCATCCCCACCCCATCCCCGCAGGACGACATCACATTCCCCGCAAAAAGTTTACACAAATTCAAATTTAAAAAATAACAGTTTTTAGCTTACAAAACTATTTGTATTGTTGACTGCATTAGTCTGTTATTATCTTATGGACAGTTTGCATTAATCAAGTCCTGACTATTTCTGACTAATAGGCTTCAGGAACTAATAAAATCTCCTTATCAGTTCTCAAGTTCTCAACATCACCCGGGTTTATTGCCGGCTCATTCCCCATTACCGCGGTATTACCGCGAGAGTAAACCCCATTACCGCAGTATTGCCGCAATTGTTGTCCCCATTACCGCGGTATTACCGCAATTGTTGTCCCCATTACCGCGGGATTTACCGCGGTTACCGCGGTTTCCCCGCGGGAAAATTCCCCATGTCACTCTCTAATGAGTATAGACAGTTGATATTAAATGTTACTGTCGTTGGATCAGGATAAGCCCAAAAAGGCCCGTCAGCTATTAGCAGCTACTATATGAGCGCTTCTGACGCTCGCTTCAAGATGGTAAACAGTTCTGTAAATGAGGGCAATGTGAGGCAAGTTAGTTAAGACAAGGTCTTATGAGTTAAGCAAATCAAAGTAAAGTGAAGTAAGACGAGGTGAGACAAGATTAGTCTTAGAGATGAATTAATTGTTAGGTGGTGACGAGTTGTATGCCACATTCCGACCAATAACGAAAACTGTCGAAGTTGTCCGAAGGACAGAAAACTTTGAGCATGATCGGAGCACTCCTTTGAGTTGATGTATAAAAGGGCGGCGTTGTCGTGAATAGAGTGTGGGTTAAGTGAAAGAGGTTCGTTGAAAAAGAATTCTGTACTTTGTCTGTGTGATGAGAGTTGTCAAAAGAGTTGTTGTAGTAAGAGTTTGATAAAGAAAGTTATACCATAAAGACAGTTGAAAGAACAGTTCGAAATAAAGAAGTTTAAAGACAGATGCATGTTATGAACCCGGCAGTAGACAATTGCGAGCTTAACTTAGATAACATGCAACAATTTTAGGTCTATACTATGTATGTATGTATATATATATACATATATGTATATATATACATATATGTATATATAAATATATACTATGTATGTATTTATGTATGTGTATAAATAGGCATGTATATCTGAGAAGCCAGGTAATCGAATGCCAGCCCTATAATCTTACCTGACCAAACATCAAACAGGTGTGGCTACCTGCTCTTAGACCCGTGTGATCCGAGTCATCACAAGCAGACGACCAGCCTACTGACGTTTTGGAATCGGACACCCAGAGGGTACGAGTACAATGCTGAAGCTGGTGATGCTGCAGAGCGGTGGTAGGCTAATTGTATGCGGAGCAATTAGCGCCTCATTGATTGGCATCGCACTACGTCACGCCCGGGAGATCGCGCGCGGATAAACAGTCTGCGAGAGGTGCACCAGAGGGAGAAAGCGGATATTGTGAATCTTATACGCACAGCGGTTGGTCGTATCTCAGATTAAGTGTCGCATCATCGATTCTCTCAACATTTCCGATCTTTCACGTTAGTATAGACGGTCACCGGTCAATGTTAACTCGGTATATTTTAGGCGCAACACTGCAGAATAGAGAGACAGACAGACAGACAGATAGACAGAGAAAGTGGGCGAGTGGGTGGGTGGAGAGCTTGTTCTTCTTACCTTGTAGAGAGCTACTGAGAGACATTCGATTAGCAGAGCAAATGCGACCTATTGTTGTCGGAGAATAATCTCGCCGTTGTGTTTCTGGATTGATGTGGGGTGAAAGGACATTGCAAGACAGATTCTGAGTCGAAGGTTCTCACCCACCTTCAGAATTACGACAGCAGTGGCTGGGTGGGTGGGTGTGTGGGTGACAATTTTGGCGCTAAATATGGTCCACCTGTTTGGAACCCGTTCTGACAGCTTCTTTGTGTCTTGTCTGATCCTTCAAGTACGTCTGTGCATCCGTGTATTTTTCTTTCTTTACACGGCTCAGTATGTCTCGCTATGTCTCCATGTATGTTTTGACGTGTCTGTATATTTTCTGTGTCTCTCAGTCTCTGAGGTGCATTTCTATATTTGACTGCGCTTTGAGTTGTGAACTTGATGTATTAGACTTAATCAGTCACCCTTGACTCATAACGACCCCTTTCCTGACCCCTTCTCTGTGCTGTTCGTCGTTTGACTCTGTCCATATTAAAGCAAAAGTGAGACAATATAACCTAAGGTAAAGTAAATAATAAAAGGTAAAGTAAATTATAGTAAGATAACGTGCGACTAGATTTCCATAAGGCCTATGCTAAACTATACTAGGCTTGACTATAGAGTATATTGGACATGAAAAACCTAGCTAATGTCTCTAAATATCGAGTTTACACTGTAGATTTAAGTTTCAACTTTCAACCAAATTTTAAAAATCGCACGAAGTGCCTTAAAGGCATAATTCTTGGTA
Source organism: Aporrectodea caliginosa (assembly GCA_020284085.1). Taxonomy (NCBI): domain Eukaryota; kingdom Metazoa; phylum Annelida; class Clitellata; order Crassiclitellata; family Lumbricidae; genus Aporrectodea; species Aporrectodea caliginosa. Next base: position 199,662 of record JACEVL010000946.1, read on the forward strand.
CATCTGTTTAGCAATTCATCAGCCAGCGTGAGGAGTCTCTAAACGGAATTGTGACCTCTAGGTTGAAGAAACATTCGGTTGAAGCGCAAAGACTATAACAGTAATTCAACCACAGGACACCTTCTTAAACCCAGTGTTTAAAGTGGTGTGGGAAAGGTGGGAACGCCGTTCCCACCGCTCTCGAAATTGTTTGCTTGCGTTCCCGCTGCTCTCCATACAATGGAACCATGTTAACACAGTGTCACGCTTTCCACTAAAACTCCTCTTCGGAGTTCCCACTGCTCAACCAAACCACTTTAACCACTGCTTAAACCTCCCAACTTGCATTGGTAGACCTACTTATTAACCAACTAAGAATTGACGGAGGCTGTTTTTTTTACGAAATGACCTCCTGCAGTTCCACTGAACTTTTGCCACCATTTCCAATGGAAACCCCCGAAATCTTAACCCCCCGAAATTTTTTCTGGCTACGCCCATGTCTGTATCTGGTTGTGGTGTGTCAGCAAGAGTTTAGTAAACGAATACGGTATATTATCTGTCCATTATAGCCAATCAGTTGTTGAGCTATTATTTGGACACTAACAATTTACTTCCTCCGTGTCAATCTGGGTTCCGCAAGGGTCACTCTACTGAGTCCTTCCTTCTTCGCCTCCTCTCTGACGGCTAAGGTCTCAGCTTACTCTGCATGCCATTTATGATGTCAGTGGTGCTTTTGACTCGGTGGACCATGACCTCCTCCTATAAGTCGTCTCTCCTTAACTTTTGGGATTAGGGACCTACCACTTCTCTGGATCACTTCTTGTCTTTCGGGGCGTTCTTCTTCCGTTATTTTTTCACTCATCTCGTTCGCCCTTGCGCCCCGCTCCATTTGGTCTCCACCAGGGATCTGTTCGTGGGCCTCTTCTCTACATTCTCTTTACAGCAGATATTGAGTCTCTAGCTGCATCTTGCTCTCTCACGAGTCATTCTTACGCTGACAACGTTCAATCTTGCAAGCATTGCTCAGTATCTCAGGCTGCTTCTGCAGTTCGAACTATGTCTTACGCCATCGACGCCCTTACTGCTTGGATGTCATCCGTCATCCAATCGATTGCGACAAAATCCGCAGAAAGCTCAATATTATTATTATTAATTAAATTTGTAATGCGCGCACGGTCACACCGAAATGTGAATCTGAGGCGCGGATAGTCAGCCGCCAGAGGAAGATGCAGTTAGATATCCAAGTGCTTGAAAGCCAAGGAGAAATAATGAGTTTTTAATCCGCTTTTTGAAGGAAGGAAGTGACTTTGAGCTACGAAAATAGAGTGGCAGTCGATTCCCAGGGATGGGCAAATTACATGGTAAAATGTAATTGAATTACAAATTACAAATTACTTGGGAAAATGTAATTGAATTACAAATTACAAATTACTTTAGAAATTTGCTGGAAATTACAAATTACAAATTACGTAATTTCAATTACATCAAATTACAAATTACGTACATAGGCTAATTGTGATCAAGAAATTCAGTCGGGAAACACATGCTTTATTTCCACTGTTCATATATGTATTACATTGAAACTGTTTATTTAATTTTCTCTCAGAAGTAGCAACTGTTTGAACAAGTTATTGATAGGCCTAACCGGCGTCTTTTTGACCTTACAAGCATGCTTGCAAAACTATAATGAGTCTATATATCTACCAGTGCAGATGAAGGAAGTGCAGCATTAAATTGTATAAATAATATCTTTAGTTATCTATGTGTGGTCTACAAAACATTATAGAAGTTAGGCTATATGGGAGTTACTTCTCACTGGATCGATGCATCTACATACATTTGCCGTAAGTAGCAAGCAGATGTTGTTTTGCTGGAGCATACATGCATGATGGAGTAGCGCAACTGTAATGCATAATGAGTTCGGTCTAAGACTTGACAAAATTGCTACCATTTCTGACAATGGCTCCAATTTTGTAAAAGCATTCAAAGAGTTCAGTGTTGCTATCGTTCATTCCAGAGAGACTATAGTAATGGTGATCAAGATAAGGAGAATATACTTTCAAAACTGCTGTGGTTGTGGAGTCTCTGGTTCTAGTTTTCTTTTCAAAGTAATTGATTTTACAGATGTAATTTGAAATTACAAATTACATGAAAAAATGTAATTCAATTACAAATTACAAATTACATTGATCCAGAGCAACAAATTACAAATTACCAATTACAATTGTAATTCAAATTACGTAATTTCAATTACATCAATTAAATTACTGCCCATCCCTGTCGATTCCATTCCTTGGCTCGGTACCCGCCAGCCAGTGTTGTTCAGTAATTGAAATACATGTAATTGAATTACGTAATTGAATTACAAGTTCCATAATTGTAATTGTAATTGAATTATATTTCAAGTCCAGGCGCAATCAACTAAGTTTTAGTTTTAAAATAGAGTACATTAAAATTATTGACAAAATTCTAAATCATTAATTTTGTCAGTTTTAAAGGAATAATTGTAAAGTAATTGGTAATTGAATTGCAATAAAAAATTTAATTGTAATGCAATTACTTTCACAATCAAGTAATTGTAATTGTAATTCAGTTACATTTACAAGCATGTAATTGCAATTATAATTGAATTACATTTGCAATGTAATTGATGCAACACTGCCGCCAGCAGAGTGGACAAGCTGGACTTGGGGTCGCTTTCTTCTGAATTCCCTGCCTTTGTCCTATCCGCCTCCGTTCGGGGCTTGGGGGTCATTCTGGACCAAGAACTGTCTTTTGTGGAGCATATTACGTCATCGATTCGTTCCTGCCATTATCACCTGCGCCAGCTACGAGTCGTGTCCCGTTCTCTCTCTTCCTCTTCCGCTTCCACCTTGGCCCATGCCTTTATCGTTAATCGATTAACCTCTCTCTATTGTGGGCTTCCGCAGGTCCAATTGCATTCCTTGGAGGAGGTTTTTTGGCGGCTACTTGTATGATTGGTGGTGCCCTAGGTTTGGCCACATCTCTGCTTATATGCGGGATGTCCTCCACTGGCTCCCGGTCCAGCAGCACATCCATTATAGGGTATCTTCTATGCTGCGTCTTGGGCAGAGCTGCACCTGTATATCTTCGGGAGCTCTTTACTCAAACTTCGGCCGGCGTGCTCTGGTCGCCGATCTCTGCGCTTGGTCTCCAGAGGTGACTTTGCGCTTCCACATGCTCGCACTGCCATTAGACAACGCAGGGCTTTTTCAATTGTGGCTTCATCTGTTTGGAACAGCTTCCCCTCCGACCTGCTTTCTCTCCCGCGGGACCTGTCCGGTTCTCTTTATAAAGTCCATAAGACTTTCCTCTATGGCCGGGCCTGAGACGAGAGCGCCTCTGAGTAGTTATCTTGGATGTGCGCTATATAAATTACATAGATAGATCATACAAAAATAGACTCGGTAGACCTATCTCTTAACCTGTTTGCAATCAATCGGAATTTATATAGAGCCCTTTCAGATCTCTACTCAGGGCCCTCCCTACCCAGGCCAGACGGAAGAGAATGGTCTTGAGCAGCTGAAAGACAACATTTTCCCTTGAAGCAAACATTTATTGATGATGCCCTGTGAGTTACGAAATGTAGGCCCTACTAATCAAGACCTTAACTCGGCATTAACAGTTAACAGCTCCGCAGAAATAGGATGAACTGCTTGCTCAGGTATGTATGTATTAAATGTATGTGCACCAAAGTGCGGATATACAGTTGGTACAATAAAGACTATACTTACTTACTTACTTACTTAGGTTACTTACTTACTTACTTACTTACTTACATACTTACTTACTCAGAAGTCGAGATCAGAAGGCACGAAGTGTTGCTTCCATTGACATCGATTAGTTTCTTAAAGATTTGCAGCAATCAAGGCTAGAGAAACCTTGTTTTAAGTGTTTTTTCTTTACAAATGTCATGCTATGTCATCGATTAATCGTCAACACATTCTGTTTACCTAACAGTTACTGTTACTTACTGTTGTTCGTTAAAACTGTAAATTTCTCATGGGCGGTTCCTATCACTCGCCCCGGACGCTTAGGCCTAAATACCGACGTCTCTGCGCCGCTTGTTGCATTTTAAATGCAGACAGGCGCTATATAAAATTATAAGGATTCAAGTACAAATATGCGCGTTACCATATGCAATCTAATCCTGTTGTTTAACTCGTCATGTTCGCCACTCTCTGGCAAAGGTCATCTTGGTCTTTAAACTGAAAACCTACATCTTCCTTTGAGGTTTACTACTCATATCGGTTTCTGTTGCCAAGCCTCAAAGTGACCATTTGAATTATTACAAGTGCTCATTATTTAATTTTAATTGTACTGTATTCTATTTCACTGTATTGAATTTTAAGCCTATTTTACTGTACTGTGTTATATAATTTATAAAAAAATTCACGCACATCTACACAAACCAACTGACCTCTGACTCTGTATTCGTTGAAATCCATCGCAGTTTCACGGTTGAATGCACGAAGATGTCGTAGGTTTCAGCAGCAGCAGCAGCAGCAGCGGAGACAGCAGCAGTATAGCACCAAAGGCAGCAGCAGCAACAGCAGCAGTAGAAAGAGGCTGTGGTTATCTTAACAAAAGGTTTGGTTCGATCCCTTGATCTCCAATGTTCTGCTTAGACCTGCTCTTAAAGCGCTGCAGCGTCTGTAGATTGTATAGTCTTCGAGTGAGTGCAGAGGCCGCAGTGAACAGGAGCGGAAGGAAGGCCTGTTGCTTCTTCTTTGGTCGAGATCCGTCTGCAGGAAAGAACTCCGCTCAGACCAATCACTGAATCTCGGTCTTTGGGACGATCAGCGTCACTGCATGGCACCGTCTCTGCATGGCACCGTCATCGCGCGCCACTTGTACCCGTAAGGTGTAGCCCAACGTGACGCGTCCACTGGCTCAGTTAGCTACATTGGTTAGAGCGTATAGGCTGAGTGCCATACTGATCTGAGTTAAAGAGCCTGCGGGTTGCGGTTCGCTTCCCGAAGGTGACTTATTTCCAGGAATCGGTTGGGACCGGAACGCACCGGAACGGCGTTCCGGTTCTTTTTTTGTCAACCGGAACGTCGAACCGGTAAAAATTTCATATATACATATATATATGCCCAATTGTCCATACTCCTTTGCGTATAACCTATATATACATAACTGTAAAATATGAACTTCATGGTTATATTTGTTTGAGTCTCTCACATCTAAGTATAGGCTACAGAAGATGGGGCGACGATGCGTGACATTTGTGCCGCTCGTATCATATTCAACAACCTATATTATTAATAATATAAAAATATTATACAGGCTATACATAAATAATAGACCTACTGTTCCGTATATTATGCCATCAA
>JACEVL010000946.1:210000-242500 GCA_020284085.1 Aporrectodea caliginosa
TATTACTATTATTACTATTATTATTATTAGTATTATTATTCTTACTATTATTACCATTATTATTATTATTAGTGATATTATTATTATTATAGACATATATAGACCTAAACACTGCTTATAGCAGTAAAACGTGAACTGACTCTAATGTAAATATTATTATTAATATTACTAATATTTTAGGCATATTTAGTATCTATTTACTAAAAAGACAGGCACAAAGCTGTTAGAACAGTTGATTACAACCAATTATGTACTCTGCATAAATGTACATATGTTCTTCCTAATGACGCCAATCATCGTCGATATGACGGCGTCGTTAAATAAACGAATTTAAGTAAGTAAGTAGGATCGGCAAATGAGGACAAGTACCTTAAACTGGTGGATGCGAGCAGTAAGAGGAAGCCAATGTAGTTGTTCAAACATGAATGGTCTCTTATTACGGCTTTGTTTTGGAGCCCCATCGTTCGAAACCTTGTACATTATACACCGGTTATTATTCCTAATAATAATGATAAATATGGGTCTGGGATTGCCAAAAGCGCCAAACTGCATCAGACCAGCCACATTAGGCTAGAATGTGCTTCTTCTTCATCAACATAAATTCAACATAACATGGTGTATTTAGTTACACGGCAGTCAACCAAACGATTAAGCAGAGCAGAAGAACGAGATGTTGAGCTATCGAATAAGTTCCTGAAATGACTCGATGAGTGCTAGGATTTTTAGACATTTATAAATCGACGGAAATAAGCCAGACAGTGACTGACAGAGTTACAGAGAAAGACAGGCAGGCAGACAAGGCAAAGCAATAGCAGGAGAACAAGAAAACCCACATGGATATAGAGACAGACAGACAGAGGCAGACAGACAGACAGAGACAGACAGACAGACAGAGAAATAGACATACTGACTAAGACTGTATAACAGAGCAACATATACAGGGTGAGCCAAAACAAAGTAACCCCCTACGCATTTTTGCTAATATTTCGGCCAAAAGTAAGAATTTTTAAATCATGTTTTACAGGCTTAAAAGTAATTCATATCTACTTATAATGGCCAAATTTCACCTAAAATTTTCAAACAGAACAAAAGTTATATCACTTTTAGTGAGTCCACCCACTGTTTTTGATGGTTCAAAAACGTAACGCAACAAAAAGCAACAAAAAACGATTTTACTAAGTCACTTCTCAAATAATTGTTATATAAACAAACTTGATATTGCCAGATACATATTATTATTATTTAGAAAAGAAACGGGGTACCGGCGTAGCTGCACGTCACTGTGACGTCACTTAGCAAGAAGACGATCAGGTTGCTAAATAAAGAATTTTTCAGCTTAAAATTTTTTGTTTGAAACAATGAAATTGAAATTTCTAAAATATCAAAATGGGCAAGGTGTCAATGACAGACAAAATGCGCATGCAGACACTTCATGAGCAGGGTCTTTGAGCTAAAGCTCTAATCGCCGCTTGCCCTGATAAACAGTGGAAGATGAGTAGGCCTACGGTCCGCCTACCGTTAAAAAATATGTCCCCGCATTGATGAAAGGGGATCGGCTCTGGAACGCCGTAAAGGCAGCGGAAGAACGAAAACTTCCGCACTCCAACAAATGGACAATCACGTAAGGGGAGCTATGCTGGAGAAATACCACAATCTGCGACCAAAGCCAGAAACGATAAGAGAATTGAAGGTCGCATTGAAGTTGATGTGGGAAGATTTACCTCTGGAACGCATCAACAAAGACATAAAAACTTTACAAAAAGACTCAGAACATGTATGGGTACTGGTGGTGGACACATTGAACTCAAGTTGTGAAACAATAATCAAGTTTGTTTGATAACAATTATTTGAGAAGTGACTTAGTAAAATCGTTTTTTGTTGCTTTTTGTTGCGTTACGTTTTTGAACCATCAAAAAACAGTGGGTGGACTCACTAAAAGTGATATAACTTTTGTTCTGTTTGAAAATGTTCGGTGAAATTTAGCCATTATACGTAGATATGAATTATCTTGAAGCCTGTAAAACGTGATTTAAAAATTCTTACTTTTGGCTGAAATATTAGCAAAAATGCGTATGGGGTTACTTTTTTTGGCCCACCCTGTATATCCTGACAAAGCGACTATGACAGTTCAACAGACGAATAGAAAGAGACTGGCAAAAAGTTACACAGACTTACAAAGAGACACAGGCAGGATGTGACAGAGACAAACTGACAGAGATAGACTTCCAGAAGTAGAGATAGACTGACAGAGGGTAAGTAAGTAAGTAAGTAATTAGCCTTAATTTACATCTGACAAGCGCACATGCATATAGAGACATCCCGACAGATAAGTAGAGGCAGAGACAGACGCACACAGACACAGAAACAGAGACAGAAAGAGAGACCGAGAGATACTGTACACGGTGAATGTAGCTCAACGCCATTACTTAGTCAGGCACAAAATCTGCCGACAGACAGACAGGTCGCCGTAAGATGTGCGCATTCTCGAAAGCATCGTTGGTATACAAACCCTGGATTTACATGACAGCTTTACTCTCGCTCGACTTAACAGACTCCGCTGTTTAACTAACACACGTGCAAAAATATGAAAGCAAACAGACGAGCAGCATCTTTTCACACCCTGTCGTCGTATACACTGAGATACGGAGGCTGAAGGACACTTCAATTGAATCACATGCGGTTGTCTGCGACATGGTTTATTGGTAAATGTTATGACTACAAGTTCAAGGTTCATACAGCTTAATATACTGCAGGCGTCGGTATATAGGCCTATAATGTTGAAAAGATGCACAAGCTGATGCTATACTTCGGAAACCCGAACGCATCAGACATCTTCTGTTGGATTTTACCTATTGCTTCATCAAACGGAATATTCCGGTTGGTTGGGTTAGGAGCAGGTGCCTGTTTCTTAGAGTTGGCATTCTCATTGCTACTGAAGCCGCGGTGTTTTCCGAACCAGACACCTTTGGTTACGGTGGCAGTTATTATGGAGGCGTCTGTCGTATTTTGTCTAGTAGGTATACATGTAAGGGTTACAGAAGATAGCTTATAAGAAGACACCGAAGTTATTCGTTGCGGCCAGAAATTCAGTCCAAGTGTACACGTTGGATTTGATTGTGTGTTTCCGTATTTAAAAAATAATGCAAGGAAACGGCGTGAAGCAGGTTTCATTGTCTTCTCTTTTCATTGTTATCTGTGGAATTTTACGAGTCTTCGCAAATTCATCATCGTCATCGTCAGAAGAAGAAGAGTCGACGTTAGTCCAGGAGCGTCTCCAGGCGGAATCCAGCATCCGCAGCCTGGATGCGCTCGTCGCACGTCTGATGGAATGTCGCAAGATCCCTGGCCTCGTCTTGACGGTGGTTGGTCAAAAGAAGGACGTTCTGAGGAGGGAGTACGGGTATGCCAACATCCGTGATTCAATCCGAATGACGCAACACACGCGGCATTGCATTGCGTCCTGTACGAAGGCCTTCTCCTCGATTTTGCTCGGAAAGATGCTACAGGATACTAGGTAGGTGAAACGCTCCTTTGAAAATTTTATGGAACCATCCCTTTGAAAGTGCTAGAGAACGCTATAGAGAACATCAGAGAACACTAAAAACGCTCCTTTGAACGTTTTAAAGAACACCAGATAGCGGTGAAACTCTCCCTTTGAAAATGCTAAAGAGCACTACAGGTGAAACGCTCCTTTGACAATGTTGTAGAACACAAAATAGCGATACAATTATTGTTCCCCTAAAAATGAAAAGTAACACCGCGTAGGGTTCAAGTGCTCCCTTTGAACATCTGAAGAAAACCTGATTAATTAAACGATTCATTTGTATATAAAACCAAGAGGACACAGAAAAGACTAATTATTTAGCATAACTCTAAAATTAATTTCGTTAGGTTCAACGCGTTACATTCTAGGGAGAGAATTCAGTAGGCTATAATAAGCCACGATATTTATTCCTGAGAAACCTTTAGGCCTAAAGCTTACATTATTAATTTGCCAAAGCAAATAGGAAGCAACAGCAAAAACCATATCTCAACTATAGTCCTGTAGCCTGTAACAGTGTAAGTAGATATCACTTTCTTTTTTACGTTGGCACTTGAGAATTTCTAAACCATGCCTTTTAGAACCTCTCCAAGCAGCGTTTACGTTTTAGGATTGAGCGTTTAGTTTTCTATCCTTAATTATTTTTGAAAATTATCTTACACACTTTTACTTTGTAAATCTGACCAAGATGGCTCTGAGATGCGTTGGCATTTTCCATATGGATCACGTACGGGTCCCATATATTGATATGGGTCCTATAGGACTGGTGCTCCATATGGGCATGCTGGCAGGGATTTTGAATGGTAGAGCTAGTCTAGATCTTTTTCTCATATAGTAACTCCTGCTGTTCCCAGGTTCTCGTGGGATACTCCGGTTTCTCGGATGGTTCCCGATTCCTGTCAGTTCTCGGACGAATATCTAACAGAACACGTGACGATTCGAGATATCCTGTCTCACCGAACCGGGATTGATAGAAACTATGACGCTGCCTGGTACAGCGGAATCTTCAACAGAACGGAACTCTTCAAGTTTGTGTTTCTTCCGCATAAGCCTCATACGGTAGCTCCTTCGACACTACATTTCCCGCATCCTATATAAGAACGCCTACTGACTTAGTTTATACTGTCCCCATAAAAGCTCCGATCCTTGTAATTTGTAAAAGTTGCGTCTGTGTCAGCTTTTGAGTTTTCAATAAACGAGTATTGCATTGTATACAATGCATTTAATTCTAGTGTTTAGGGCTATGGACTGTCAGCTAAGCGGTCTGAGGTTCAAATTCTGGCGACGGTAGAGCGACGATTTTCGAGAGTTCTGCTTCACTTGAGTTCCCTAGCGAATAAAGCTAAAAAAATGATTATACTAACCATGTACTGTCAGTGGGAAGATCAGAAGGAGAGGGGAAAACTGGCCACCCACGGTCGTATGCCAAGGATAAGAAAACGTCTTCTTCCTTCTTCTCCTCCTCCTCTTCCTCCTCTACTTCTTCTTCTTCTTTTATTATTATTATTATCATCATCATCATCATCATCATCATCATCATCATCATCATCATCATCATCATCATCATCATCATCATCATCATCATCATCATCATCATCATCATCATTATCATCATCATCATCATCATCATCACTACCACCGCCACCGCCACCACCACATCACCATCATCATCATCTTCTTCTTCTTCATCTTCTTCTTCTTCGCCGCATCCTCTTCACATTCTTCTTCTTCATCAGTCAGTCATTTGTCAATCAATCTGTCTTTTCAGACGAATTCGGACGATGCCAACGAGGAACAACTTTCGATCGACTGCCACGTATAACAACATCGTCTATTCTTTGGCTGGTAGCATCATCGAAGCAATTGGGGAAGCAGACAGATTAAGAGGAGGAGGAGAAGGAGGAGGAGGAGGAAGCGGAGGACTTGGGATGGGAGGAGGATCGTGGGAGGATGAACTGAGGAAGCGGATACTGGATCCCCTGGAGATGTTCAACACGTCCTTCTATCACCGAAGACAGGAACCAGAACACTTTGCCACTCCCTACGATCTGGCCAGAGGTCGCATAGAAGAGCTCCACCCAGAACCCGGCTTTAATAGGTACGTTTCATCGGCGATTAGACTGATCGCAACAGAAAAACTAGAGACAGTTAGACAGACACAGAAAGACAGACAGAGAGACATACTGACTGACTGACTGACTAAAGGTCATGTTCGTTTTATGATGTATGCAAGCGCGCATGCATTTATGACATTAACATTATATTATATATATGTATGTATATGTATGTGTACATATATATATCAATCAATCAATCAATCAAAAGTTTTATTGCCACCGTTTCAAAATATTAAGCATACAATTTTCCGCTCTGATTAGAAACGCACAATAGGAGGCCCAGAAGGGACCAAAGTCCCGCTAACTAGGGACACCTAGATGAGTGTTACATTTAATAAAACAAAGCCAATGAACATCAAGAATTAACAGTAAACCACAGAAAGTACAATAGTCATGAGCAGCATAACATGTCACTTTTTTGTCTTAACTAGATAAAACATATTTCTACTCGCAAGGTACACGTGAATTGCAGTCATTAATTAAGTGTAGGCGTAGCATTTTCTTAAACATGTGTAAGTTTCGTGCATCGCGAATGTCCTTGGGAAGGTTGTTCCAAATGGCAGTACCAACAGATTTAATGGAGAATATGCGTGTATTGGTGTGAGCAAAAACAGGACGAAAGGCTTTAGCATTTCTTGTTTGGTAAGAGTGTATTTCTGTACCATGCTGGAAGAAACCTCTAAAGGCCAGAGGGAGTAGGCCATGCTCGTATCTATACAGAAACTCCCCAATTTGAACCGTCTTGATCTGCTCAATGTTAAGCAATTTTAGGATAGAGAATAAAGGAGCTGTGTGTTCTCGTATATATATATATATATATATATATATATATATATATATATATATATATATATATATATATATATATATATATATATGTAGGCCTACTTAATCAATCGTTAGGCGAATGTATGTACATGTATGTGTACATATATATATTATACATGTATGTATGCATATATATATATATATATATATATATATATATATATATATATATATATATATATGTAGGCCTACTTAATCAATCGTTAGGCGAATATGAAAATGCAAGTTTTTAGCAATGTTCTGCAGATGTGTGCTTGAAGCAGAGTTGGCCTATTTTAAAGAATGTCTCCACGCATTAGGCCTATTATTTGCTACAACGCATTCGGGTGCATTGCATTGGGCAGTCAGCATCAGCTCTGTATTAACATCGAAGCCCTCCTATCTCCGTCAATTGTTCACGGTCCAACCACTTCGTTCAACCCGCTACTCCCCCGCTCCAACGCTTCGCCGACCTACGGTCACCTCATCACTAAAATTTGCAAATCGTTCCATAGCCAATAGCAGCTGTTCTGCTTCTCTGGAACAAACTCCCGCCAGAATTGCAGCAAATATCTGATTCATCCTACGATTCCCACGAACTCACCAAAACCTCACTCCTATCGGAGGATATCGCTATAGATCTCTCCGCAGGTCTTTTACTCAAAAATGTAAACACTACTCTTTCACAAATCCATTTTGTGCCATGCTCTACCCCTTACCTGGGTCGCTGCTTCAATCCTAAACACCATCCACCGTAGTCGTCTGCCTGCCTGCCTGGCCCTTTGGATCTTGGCCTGGAACCGATTTTGACCCCTCTGCCTATCGATTTTGTGTTACTGAGCGCCTGTGAATAAGCTGGTTCCCGCGACTTGGCTTTTTCGGGTGCTGTAAAAAATTGAGACTACGATTATATACTAATTTGGTCATGTCTCCAGCTATTATGCTGGAGTCTTTACACCGGCTTCCTACCCGGCAGCGCATTGAGTACAGGACTGCTGCCTTGGCGTGACGATGTCAGCTGGGTCTCGCCCCAGAGTATACATGCGAGAGCTTTGTTGCCCCTCGGGTATTCAAGGTCGCCGCCCCCTCCGCTCTGCAGAGATGGGGGTGTTCTTAGCCCCATTGGTATTCATTTATTCTACACTTTTAAAATATGTTTCTGCAACACATTCTGAGTCGTCCCCTTGAAGGGGCGCTATATAAATTTATGAATGAATGAATGGATTGTATTATTTTAGGGGAGTAGAAGCGATAGCGTCGTCCATAGCCGTCTGTACGACGTCATCCGACATTTCGCTGTGGATGAAGTGTCTGCTGTCAGCGTTGATCAGCGACGACTGCAAGGTGGTTGGCCAAGAGATCATCAGAAGCGTAACGGAGGAACAGGTGCTGGCGGGAGACATGTTTCACTCGTACATTCAAAGACCCAGAACTCCAGTCTCTCTTATCATCGATGCCTATGGCATGGGATGGTTCACCGGATATTACAGAGGCAAGACCGCACATTTTTATTACATCGCGCTACAGCAGCATATATTATGCACCATCCAAAGTCACATCTCAAACACATTCGTATACACTTCCATTGTATATATATAGGCCTAATCACGAATTTATATAGCGCCTCTTCAAGACAATCTATTCATATCCCACCACAAGGACACGATCCACTATCAAGTGGAATAGTTTTCAGGCGTTGAATTGTGTGAAATACACAGAGCGAGATCGGAAAGTGAAACCATTTCTTAGATTCCTGGTAAATTATTCCAGAAAGATGGACTGACCATATCGAAGCTGCTATGCTGAAGAGGTCTATAGGAGAGTCCTACTATAGCCGCATTGAATCAGTTGCTTCTGTGAACTAGACGAGGCCATTGGTAGATCCAGGAAACGTGGACCTGTCCGACCAGAAGCATGTCAAAGGATTTGGAACGGCACGGTTTTGGTCCAATGGACTGCACACTGCTAGGACAAATGGCAATGCCATGGAAGGAGTGACACTGTATAATTGTGGATGCGACTAGACTGCTTGAGATCATCATTAAAGATGTAGGATAACGTACCTGGGCCTTTGCATAAGGGCAGTTTTGAGAGGCTGTGAGAGGACCTATAAGGGCTCTTAAAGGTTCTCTCACAGCCTCTCAAAACTGCCCTGATGTTACGTACATGTATCCGTGCGATCGAATTAACACCTGATCTTAATCATCAGTCATTTATAAGGGACAAATACATGTACGCTTACATGATATAATACATACATATATTGTACATACATACACACATATACATACATAGGCTACATACATACATACATACATACATACATATATACATACATACACGTACGTAGTCATACCTACATACACACACATACATACATGCATGCACGCATGCAAACATACATGCATAGTTGCATACATGAATGCAGTACATAGGCTACACGCATGGTCCATAATCGATGTGCATATATTTCATTCGACAGACCGACGTCTCGTGCTGCACTATGGTTCCCTGCCAGGCGCCTACAGTCTGCTGGCTCTGATTCCCGACCTACAACTCAGCATCTTCCTCTCCTACAACGGAGCCATCCAGAGCGATCCGTACACCATCAACGCCCTCCTCCTGACCCACCTCCTCGACACCGGACTCGGTCTTCCCTCCTGGATCTCGGACTTCGAAAGAGATGCCTGCAACTTCCCCACCAGCGCCCACTTCAGGCCCATCGTCCCTGCACCTCCCCATCCCAACGCATCGGACTTCGCTCGTACCAGGCATCAGGTCCACGCGTACGTCGGCGTCTACGAACACCCGGTCTTGGGCAAGGTCAAGGTCAGGCACGATGATCAGAGACGACTGCATCTCATCTACGGCCTCATCGAAAGCGACCTCCTTCCGCAGCTGAACGCTTCCATAAGGGACGACGTGGAGCATTTCGCTGCGATTCCACGGAGGCCTGGATGGGTCCAGTTGATCGACCGCTTCCAAGTCCGATTCTCCAGGTTGGACACCACCGATCACGAAACGAGGATCTTCCGTCACGTGACTGTGCCCTTTCTGAACGAAGGCGTCGACTCGACCTTCACCCGAGTCCATCAAGGTCACGACCACCACGTAGACACCTCGGGGTCAAGTACCCCTTCATCGTCGTCTAACCGTCTCAATCGATGGCATCCATTTGTCCTGCTATTGTTGCTGCTGCTGCTGATACAAATTCAGTCTTCATGACAAGGCTACGGAGTCATAGGAATAAGCAACCGGTGTAAAAATTGTCCAACATCATAGTAGTCTCAAGTTTCTATAGCGTCCAAAAGGAGCCAATTGTCGCGACATCCAGCTTATTCACAGGCGCTCAGTCAAAACCAAATCGATAGGCAGGTAGGGTTAAAATCGGTTCCAGCTCAAGATCACGGTCGTATTATCCAGTATAGGCACTGTGTCTAGAGACTACGAACCTTTCAGGGGCCTACGCAGTCCGAAAATGAGATATTGGAAAAAACGGAAATATTGCATCAAACCTTAGTTGATAACTTGATATATATCCAGGATATTAAATTGAAATAATCAACATTAAAAATGTAAATTGTGATTTAAAGCAAAACTTGGTGTGTTCGTGAATCGTGACATCAATAAATAATGTGAATGCAAACTTATGTTTTTAGCTTTAATGCAGAGCTGGCAGTCAGGGCCGTAGCGAGGCATGTGCCAGCGGTGCCACGGCACAGGGCGCAACTCAAGAGGGGGCGCAAATTTTGAGGCGGAATGATTTAATTACTAATTGCTTGATCTTGAAATATGAAATATACATTTTAAATGAAATAAATGTAGGCTAATAACATTAAATAATATTAATTTAACGAATCTGCAATAGATCGAAATGGGCGCAGAAGCCAAATAGAGCGAACTGCCGTGATCAGGGTTGCCGGATTTCGGAAGTGCTTGGTCGCGAAATCCCGTCCAAAAGTAGCCCAAAAGTCGCGAGCTGAACAGCTATTTTAAAACATTAATAAATTTATGCTAATAGTCATAGTTTTTTTGGTTTCGGCAAGACGCGTGATGAAACCATTGACGTAAAAATTTAGATGGCAGACTGCCTCGTGCTTACCGTAGACTTAACCGTACTCTGTAGAGCATGTTTTTATTACTAACTAAGCCACACCACATAAGAATAGTAACTAGTAACAGTGACCCTGTAACCTATTGCGGCCAATTTAAGAGAATTCATAATGTCGCGGTAGCGACCGCGGGACAATTCAAAAGTAGCCCAAATATCGCGAGGTCGCGAGGGCGAAATTTTCAGTCGCGAGCGCATTGACAAGTAGCCCAACTCGCGCTTTTCGCGACGACCTGGCAACCCTGGCCGTGATTGGTGGAAAAGGGCGCTTGCTATACTGGTCTATGATTGGTGGAAAAGCGAGGGAAAAGAACGCGGTTGTTTAGGCGCGTAGATTAGCCTATCCAACGAGGCGAAGGACTGGGAAGAGGTTCTTAGATGATTTTGCATGTACCGTCCCTGCTTACTGTAAAAATGCATTGCTACTGAATGGACGTTAGCTAATTCGATACCGATGAAACTGTAATTTTGGGAAAAGACAGCTAATTTAATCAAACGGAGTGATAAATATAATTTTCGCGTAATTGGACGTGGAAACCGTTATCAGGTATCTCCCGTGAATAATTTAATTACACTAGCCTATATATAGGCCTAATCAGAACTAGCGAAATGGCGGAAGTTGAGTTGTCAGTGCCAGTTTATGCAGAGCTAGATGATTAATCTGGAAAGTTATAGGCTACAGCGGCAAGAAGAACAGGTGGAAGTGCTAAGGAGCATAGTAGGTGCTAAGACAGGGAGTGAACCCCAGACCGATAATGAAAGTAGGCCTACTGTTGTTAGGACGAGGAGCCCAATCAGAGCGGACACTTTTCTGTCGCCACGACGCCACCAAGGCTCTAAGCTCAGCCTGGCATCTGAAGAGCTGAAGGACATAACGGCGAGTGGCGCTATACAAGTCACGGTTGGCCTATAGGTGGGCCCATTAGGAGCGCACGCCTACTTCATAAATCCCGTGTTAGTTACACGATGACCTACGGTGAGGAATCGAACCCAACGGAAGTAGAATCCTTTCTTCATGGAACTTGCCCAAACCTCCCTGTCCTCAAGGTCCCTTCAACAGCGAAACAAATCTCAAGTGACTAAAATGAAATGTTAATAGAAGCACATAAACTTCGTTTCTATTTTCTTTAAAAGACAAGGCCTTCTATTATAGAAGAGGCCTATTCGAGTCTTCGACATAACAAATTTGGTCATTATTGGTTCAGTTGATCTTTGAGGGGTGGGGCGCTAGATTTACGCTTGGCACAGGGCGCAATTGTAGCTTGCTACGGCCCTGCTGGCAGTTGAGGTCGGACTTGAGACTTTAATATTCGTCAATATTCGTCAATATTCGTGAATATTAGAGCATTGGTTTTCCAACTGTTCTTGTTCTAATGCCTAGTTTTTTACTCTGAATTTTGTACAATTAATCCCACATTTTGAAGAATTAAGAATAAAAAGAAATTTAAAAAATTTAATATTCGTTGGCCAGTTTCAATATTCGTCAATTTCTAGAAATCTTAATATTCGTCATAATGCAACAGTGCCTAGGGCCTACGACGACGTTCAAAAAGGCCATGGCCAAGATCCAACTTTAGGGGAAAGGCAGGCAGGCAGGCAGGCAGGCAGACAGACGGCTACGGTGGATATTGTTGGGAACCCGAACTGCGAGAGAGCTAAGTGGAAGAGGTGGAATCATGGTAGGATGTGTGAAAGAACAGTGTTTTCAGTTTCAGTCCTCAGTCAATAAGAAAAAAGTACTTATAAAATGCAATATGTGTTCAAACTCATTTTAATGCATGCTACATAAACACCCTGTATACAAAATCATTTTATTAAAAATTTCATTAAATATTTTTGATGTGATGATTTGCAGTGGTGGAATTCTTACAGAAAATGCCCAACATTGTAACAGCGGCATATAAACAATTCAGTAGCTAGAGCTGCAGTACCACAGAGTTAAAATATGCAGTAAAAACAAAAAACAATTGCAATCAATGCAAGAAATCAAACAAGTCCAAAGTAATGCTACGATACAGTTTTAAAAATAATGAAACAATTGAAATCAATGCAGGAAAACAAACAAGTCCAAGTGTTTGGATACAATTCAGCATTTAAAAAATATCACAAAGTCAAACTCGTATAACATCACTTATAACTTCACACTCTCAACCATATGACCCTCATGGTCAAAGACTGTGAGTCCTTTGATTTTTACATTGATCACATAGCGCAGCCAGTGTGGCCTACAGCCAAGCAGCTAGTTTGGATTCCTTGCTAATCACACGGCTGGTTCCAATAATCTACTTCCATACAAGACAATTTATGGTTATAAGCTGTCAAGTCACATCACCAAGCATACTTTAAAACATGGAAAAAATTAGCTGCATAACTAACTCATACTTTAAAAATGCGTTGCAGAAACACATCATTCAAGACCTGGAACGAAATGAGCCGTATAACTAACTTGTAATTACCAGAATGTGTTGCAGAAACATATTTTTAAAGTGTAGAATAAACCCATACCATAAACAACTCATACCACATAGAATGCATCATAGAAACACATCCTTAAAAATATGGCGTGAAATGAGTTGCACAAGCCAACTACATAAATAGCAACCGTAGAGAACACTAAGGAGCCATATAATTCAGGGGTGTCAAAGTCTGTCCTGCAGGCCATTTGTGGCCAGCCGACAAAGTATTTCTGGCCCAACAAAGCCTTGCCTAAAGACTACACAAATTGAGGATTAAAACTTCAAATTTGTCATTTTTCACTGCATATGAAGTGAAATCAAACTGCTGGGCTAGCTAGGTTGTTGCTAGCCGGTCATTACTAAATCCTCACTCAGCTAGAGGTTTTTGATAATGAAGATCAAAATCATGACTGAATGCTAAATGTGCACCATTTAAGATTTAGTTTTGCATAAATTTTCTGTGGATGGGCTCACCGAACCCCTCCCAGACCCCTATCTTATTTTGCTCAGGCACCTTTGGCAGGGCCTGTCACTTGCTGGAAAATATTTTTACTGGCCCACTATTAAAAAAGCTTTGACACTTCTGACATAAATGAACAAAAACAGTTAATACTTCAGTTCATTAAAATCTAATAAATGTGCAGCAGGCTAATATTAGTTTATCATGTTAGTTCACAGTTATTAGTTTTATAATATTAGTTTATTTAGTTTCTAACATCAGCTCCCAATATTAGTGCATAAAATTAGCTCATAAGTAATAAGCAGTAACGTGGACTTTTTGGGCTCCAAATCAGTCCATTCATATTTCAATAGTTTGGTTGATCCCTCTCAGGTCACAACTACCTATACGTGTAGATAGGAGGTACCTTCCTAATCTTTTCAAGGCAATGCAAACCGTAGACAGTTCCTTACTGATCCACAGAAATTGTAGGACTTCGTCATAATAAGCAGCACAATCACTTGATACATTGAGCATCACTAGCTATAAAAAAAATTATGACAGTAATATAAAAGAAAATATTACATTATCATTTAAATATAGGAATGTTTTTTGTAGAGAAATCTCAGCGTCAGGTGCAATACTGTACATATTTTAGTCATGCCAACAATGTTCACCGAAAAATAAAACAAACCGTACAAGTAAAATTAGAGCGTAACATACAGAAAGGTAACAAAATTCCAGCCAAAACACTGGATGCTGTGTTAAGGGTAACATACTTTATTTACAGATCTTGTTTACCAATACAGAGCTCTCCAAATGTTTAAAATAACATATTAAGTAATTGCTGCTGTGAAAAACCTTTTGAAAACACTAACTTGCAGACACTCAATATATCTTGCATTCCATAAGTAATCGGTGGAGCGATTAGTGGAAGCAAACCAGAAATTGATAATTTAAATCCACAGTTTGGTGGGATTATGCCTCATAAGCACAGGCTGCAGATGTCTGAACTTTCCCTCCAGTTTCTCGACAGCTTCCACCGAAATATGCCCACAAAACGAAACATCGAGTTGTCGCAAGCCACATGCGTTGCTTGAAAGAGCATCGATCGTATGATCCGTCAGCCGATCGCAGCCAGTTACGCTCAGAAGAGACAGTCGTCTAAGTCTCTCGGTCAACTGGATCATTCCAGCATCCGTAATCCTTCTGCAACTGGACAGATAGAGTTCCTCGAGCTTTGGAACACCGTTACTGATTGCAACGAGAGTTGCATCCGAGATCTCCGGAATCCAGCTGAGATGCAGCGTCTTCATCGCAGGAAAGTTCATGACCTGAACGATGCTTGCGTTTGTCAGCTTATCGCATGCATTCAAATTCAGCTGTTGAAGTCTCTTGAGGTGCGATATTGGGAAGAGGTCTTTCACCTGTAACTGTTGCACTTGATTTGGAAGGCTGTCGCCGGCCGATTTGATTGGACTCTGTTGGACAGTAAGACTCAGACTACACTGCTCTGTATGTTTCTTTATTTTGATCCTATAATTATTTGTAGTGTTTGTAGTGTTTGCACTGTCCTGTATGCCGAGAAGGCCGCTGTCAGTGATATCCTTACACCAGGACAAAGATAAATACTGGAGGTTGACCAGATGTCGAGATATTGCCAACAGGCCAATGTTAGTCACCTTGCACGAACTCAGATCAAGAAATGAAAGCTGTAGCAGATGCTCGCTCGCCTCGACCACAAAGCCATCGTGAACCGAACTACAATGACCTAAATTCAGGTTAGTAAGATGCCGAAGAGACTCCGCGCACAGTCCAAGTCTAAGTCCATTCGACGTAACCATGTAGCTCGCATTTAGATCAAGGTGCTCAAGCTGCTGCAAGCTACGGAGCTTGCAGATGGATAGCTCAGTGACTTGGCAGTTGACCAGCACAAGTTTCTTGAGACCAGGAAGACATGCAGCAATGGCTGTCACGCCCTTGTCGCTCACGGACTCACAGTCACCAACATCGAGAACCGTGAGCATTGACTGATGCTCACAGACAGACACAACTGCAGAATCCGAGATCTCAGAACAAGCCGTCAGATAAAGTTCCGTCAGCTGAAGTCCTTCTATCGCAGCCAAGGATCCCACAGCAATATCGTTGATCGAGGTTCGGCTGAAATCAAGAACTCGAAGCTGCGCGCTAAAAGAATGCAACAAAGTCATAATATGGCCAAAAGAGAGAACTGCAGAGTTAGCCTTCTGTTCAGCAGGCTTTCCGTTGTTTCTGCTCTTATACGAAGCAGAATCAAAGACAATGCGGTTGTTTGCAACGCTTAAATGCTCTACAGATGAACAGACCTCAAAAAATCTATTCAGCAGAAGATCAGACAAGTACTTGTGGGAGGCCAGGGCTAAAACCCGGACAGTCGTCAGAACGGAAGCCAGACGCTCTCTGTCTCCTTTCTCGCAAAACAGCAAACCCGTCATGAGGATGCTGTTGCACCCGGAAACATCAAGTCGTATTAGTTTTGGGCAGTGTTCCAAAATGGCCATAAACACAGGAGCAGTCAGATCACAATTTTTCAGTGTAAGACTCTGCACGTTGTGGAACATATCGGCAAAGTTTTTCACGAAATCTGAATTCAGGCTAATCGGACGGTCAAAGCCATCAAGAATGACACTGACCGCACTGGTATTTAACAGGACTGCTTCGATGTCCTTTTCTTTGGCCATGCTGCCAAATGTCTGGACAACTTTCTTCATCAGCCGTGAATCATGCGATGCTGTGTACCATTTCTTGTTCACAAGTGCTGTCATTTTTCGGTCAAAAAAGTCGAGGTAACTCATGATCTGAGTTAAAATCTGCCAAAACACAAAGATATTCTGTGCATAAGTTTAGTCCATCATTTAAAATGCAAGGTTCGTGGTTGATCAACTCAATTATATTCTCAACTGGAGAAGAATGCAATCCATACAAACTATAGTCCTTAATATTTAACCAATATTATTTATTTTAATGGATATACAGACTACTGTTTTTGCATATTTTATTCTTGGCCACACTAGCGTAAATTGTGTTATAAATGTGCAACTGCCCAAATTTCTAAAAGCTAGTCCCGTTTTGGATGCACACTGACATCTCTGAAATACGCTACCCATAGCCAAAGCAACTACAGGAGGGGAGGGGTTTAAGGAAATGGCAACACCCTGGCACGAAGAGCAGAAGATCAGCACGGATGCGGGATCACTCCCCTCTACCCTCCAAGGGTTGACTCAGCCTTTCATTCGCCAGATGGCTATGGTAAAATGAGCAATAGGACATGATGGGTGCCTTGCATGGCTGCCATACAGTTAAAATCGACTCCTCTAATAACCTGTAATCATCCGTTCATACTAAGAATTGTAATGATTTTGCGGTGTATATACAGTGGTGTATCAGTTTGAAATAATAAACGATAATTATAGGTCAATCAATTTGACCTGCGCTACAATTAGCGTTACAATTTCCCTATAATCTGGATCCAGATTGTGTGGATCTTGCTGCAATTAAAACGGCATTACACTACAATTATATACAATAAAAAAATGACCACAGGTCGACGCAACTGACCTCAACTGGAATAAATTCTGCCATTTTTAAGTTCGACGGTTCGTTACAGTCGTAGCTTGGTCCAAACCAGACCCAAACTAGTTATTATAACGTTTCGCAAACACAAATTCTGATCACAAGCTGCGAACGATAGCACATAAGGATGAGCTAAGAGATTGAGTGCATTAGGTCCACATCATGCCATAAACAGAGGCCCTCGTTTTTAAGATCTTTAATTAATCGCTTTTGTAATTAAACATTAACTTTAATGTTGACCCATAATGTCCACAGAAATCATCTGGGAGAGCATATGATATACATAGAGGTCAATGAGCCACAGTTGTTTACTTGGCTTTGACGTCATAGTGTAAACTAGCTCTTTTATATGAAATCCGTTCACTGTAATTTTGTAGCTACAGACCTTAAAAATAATAATATAATATAAGGCGGCTAAGGCCTACTCCGTTTAAGCTAGCATGCTACCGGTAAACTCGGTGGCCTTCTATCGCCAAAGGTTCGTGTTATTATTATTATTATTATTATGAAAGCTTGGGGGAAATATTGCATATTCGTACCGGGGTTTTAATAATGGCATCGGTACAACTCTGGCACGAAGAGATAAAGCACGCCGAATCGCTTCCCGGTGCCCGCCTTTTCATTCGCTAGATGGCGTTGAAGAAATTAGCAGTAGGACGTGATGGGCGCCTTGCATGACTGTCAACAATTAAATTCAACTCATGTAATAACTTGTGATCATCCGTTCATACTATAAATTGTAATCATGCTGCGTACTTGTCAGTTTGAAAAATATTAAACGATTATTATTATCATTATGACAATTTACATGTATATTGCGCTGGTAATTATCGTCAATAGCCTACTTAGGTCCGGTGGCATATTTAAATGGTGAATAGGCCTATATACTTTATTTCGCACAAAGCAGAACAGAGAAACTAAGCAAACTTAGCAAAGACTAGAACAGAAATACAAAAATACAAAAACTCCTTCCCAAACAGACTGGGAGACAACTCAAACTATTGCTCCTCTCGAAGCAAAAACGTAGTGGACCTGCGTTCTTATATAATACATGTTGTCTTTTACAGACAAACCATAACCAGTAGGCCCTAACTAAATTAATATGCTCATGGCCATAACTGAATGTCAATGACAGCATATTTAGTGTACTATTATCCACCGTTAGCATGTCTTTAAGAAATTTAAACATAGCAATAACTCTCATAGATTTAAAGTCCAAACTGCCTAAACCTGCAATAAATTCTCTTACTGATTCCCATTTGTGAAAACCAAATACTTTACGATACACGTACATTATTCCAACAAGCATTTAGTTTACTCAGCTGAGATTGAGAAAATCTCACAGCAACTGAGCCATATCTTAAAACTGGTAAGCTATAAGTCTGCTGTAGGCTAAGTAAAGCTGCATTAACTCCGACAAACTTGAAGAGTTATTGAAAATATTATTGGAAGCTGCATAAAAATTGCGCATTATGCAGTCTACATCACAACTCAGTTTACTACCAGCACAAAAGATAATTCCCAAGTATTTAATCTGCTCTGACCAATCAACCTTTTTGTGACCTAGGAACATATCTGGTAGGGAAGCCTTGAATCGAGGTCCGAATGCTAAGCACCAAGATTTAGTACAATTAAACGTCAGGCCTAACTGACTACTAACGACATCACAATTATCTAGTAGGCCTAAGGCCTGAAGCCCTATTACCGAAGCCGATAACAAAATGATATCATCTGCATACATGATGCAACCCAGCCAGGACTTGTTAATACAACAACCTAGGCCTGCTGCTTTTGTATCCACGATGCATAACGTAGGCTACTTCATTTTAGTTATCCGATGCTAATAATTAATTATGCATTTCCGCATGGTAGCCATTCCACTGTAGGCCTATTTGTCTCATTGCATGAGTTGTTGACTTTAGCCTATAGGGTCTAGCCTATTATGATCCCCTTCAAAGGTAATTATGCTATGCGTATGCTTAGCCTATAGACCATAATTATACGCCCACTTGTGCAACAGGCTGAGGCTAAAGTGTATCAATCGCTGTGCAACCGTCCGTGGTGGGCATAGGCGATTAGGCGTACGTCACTTTCTATTATGACAATTAGTGTCTAGTCAGTATATAAGCTTAGTCACCAACGCTTTAAAATGTAAATGTAGGCCTATGCCCTACACGTTTTTGTATAGCGACCGTATCATTTTATATGACCTCGACCCTGCTCATTTTTCAATGAATTGATTGCATGAGATCCTTCACCACCGCTGTTCGTTTGATGTGCGTCACGCCATTAACGTCTTTAAAGTTTTTTTATGTATTTCAGTTCATCATATCAGTTTACCATCATCATCATCGTCGTCGTCGTCGTCGTCGTCGTCATCATCATCAACGGTAAGCCAATCGACAAGTCTAAGCGATTTAGGTAGTTGATAAGGATATGACTTAGTCGATTAAGTTGTTAAGCCAGTCTCCAACTCATTGAGTCAGCCGTTAATTCCTTATCGACTGATTCCTAGAACTATTCTCCACTGCCACTCCCTCTCCGTGGCCAAGTGAAAAGATATTACTCTGCACTATTTGGACCATGGGTCTATCGTCTCATGCAACTGTACTAAATAGCCAGGAATCATGAATAAATTATTTTAGCTTTATGATTTTACTTGTGTGTTTTTCGCAAGCGCGTGTGCATGCATGTGTGCGCGCGCGCGTGTGTGTGCGTGCGTGCGTTTGTGCGTGTGCGTGTGTGTGCGTGTGTTTATGTATGTGTGAGTTTGTGTTTGTGTGTGTGTGTTTGTGTGTGTGTTGTGTGTGTGTGTGTGTGTGTGTGTGTGTGTGTGTGTGTGTGTGTGTGTGTGTGTGTGTGTGTGAGAGAGAGAGAGAGAGAGAGAGAGAGAGAGAGAGAGAGAGAGAGAGTATGTGTGCGTACGTGTGTGTGTGTTTGTGTGTGTGTGTGTGTGTGTGTGTGGGTGTGTGTGTGTGTGTGCGTGCGTGCGTGCGTGCGTGCGTGTGTGTGTGTGTGAACTAACATTTATGCAGGTCCCTGCAAAACACCAATCTGCTGTCAACATAAGGGATTTCCGTCTTGATGGAAGACGCCAGGGAAAGGGGCTTATAACTAAGTCGTGTCTAAAATAACCAGTTAACGTATTCCCCATGCATGGTGATGGTGGACCAACGATGGCAAAGCTTTTTTATCGCTACAATGCGGGCCTAAGTTCCTATTATCACTGTCTGATGAAGCCAGTAGAAAAGCCGGTTGTTAATAAGTTTATAAGAAGGCGTTAACGGCTTTACGTTCCTTAGGGAACCAATAAACAACATCTCTGCCCGCAGTAGCAAAGTCTTTAGCTGTTTCAGTATCTTTCGTGTCTGGTAATGCAATCTACTCAAAGTATCGTGGGTCCATGCAATATGTTTTGTCGGTTGGCCACGCGTGTTTACGCTAACGTTGTTTAGGAAGCGAGCACGCTCTCTGAAGTCCACAGATGCCCACTAAGAACGCTCGCTAAATGTGTTTATCTGCCGTCTAATTGATAGCCCGATACATCTGGACCGAGATACTCATTTCGGCACGTGTTATTCTGTTGCCAGTTGCATTCGCCTAGTTCAGAAGTGCGAGATAGTCTGGTGTTTCGCGTTCTGGATTGTCAACCGAGAGGTGGGAGGTTCAAATCCCCACCACTGGCCACCAGGGTAGAAATCTGCTTCAAATTTCTGCTTCAGCTGCGCCCCTTAGCCAACTCAGCTATAATAGCGCATTGGATAACACACTGGCTTAGAGAGCGAGAGGTACCGAGATCGAGTTCCGTAGGCGGACATGCTTTGTAGGCTGCTATTAGCGCCGTGTATTACAGGCTGTCTGTTCTGTTAGTAGTTAAGATTTATGGCTTCTGTCATCTGTGTTCTTGTGAATTGTTAAATCGTCATAACATGTACATGTACAGCGCAGTGCGTTTGTCAGGCGCTTGATTAAAGAATAAATATTATTATATTAAGTACACTGACCATGGCAAGATGAGTCAGCTTTCTACGGAAAGTGAAGTCGAGATCGAACTCGTCATATCCATGGAAGGCTGCCTTTCGGGGCTACAGCTTTAGGAACTATAGGCCTACTCTTCTATTTTTGTTCTTCAGTCGGCTACAAATATTAAAGATATCTTGTGGAGTTCTTTTACTGAACGTTTAGTTTTTAGGTCAATTCTGAACTTCTCCACAACTACAGTTAAAAATTCATCGACATTGTTTATACGAACGTTTTAGCAGTTAATGTTCCTGAAATTGTGTTTCAGGCACTGTTTATATAGTGAACACATTATAGGTCCCATGCAGTCAATGCCATAACTGTTCTGTTGTCGTGACGCGTGGGATGATCAAGTACTATTATACAAGCAAGGCACTTAGGACGTGATTAACCCTGTCAGCATTCCCATGGACATTACATAGGACCCAACTGGCCTCTATACGGGTCCCATATGGGTCCTATATGGGTCCTACATGGGTTTTATATGGGCTCTATGCGGGTCCCATATGGGTATATGGGTCCTATATGGGTTTCATAATGGCCTCTATACGGGTCCCATATGGGTCCTATATGGGTCCTATATAGGTTTTATATGGGCTCTATACGGGTCCCATATGGGAATATGGGTCCTATGAATGGGCTCCTTGTGGGTATGCTGGCAGGGGAATTAAGTGCCGCTTAGCGACGCGTGTTGCACTTTTTCAGCGCCTTGCACTCGCACTTCTGGATGCGCATCATCTTCTCTCTGATGGTCTTTCCATCTGGACAGGAGAACTGGACATCGATAGTAGTCGTTCGACCGGGTCCACAGCATTTGTTCTTCTTGCACGTTGAACAGTATTTCGGTTGGTAGAGGTCGACGCTCAGGCATTCGCTCTTGTCGATGTAGGAGAGCTTCTTCGGTGCCTCCTCTCGCCAGGTCGTCTTGCAAACGCCCGTCTGTCATCATGCGTAGAGCAAAAGAAAAACAGAAACGGTGGTAACTCATCTATTATAAATTACTCTACACATGACTGTGTTGTTTACATTAAGCTTAAATAATGAATCGGCGTTAGTTGGGGGGGGGGGTCATGCGTCAGCTGGCTTTTAAACCTACAAAGCGACCAACGAAGAGGAAATATTGGCAGATATACAAGAGAATGAGAGAGTAAAATGGAAGAATGGAGGGGAAGAATCGAAGAGGAAGACCGAGAATGATATCATTAGACTGGATGATGAAGGAGGGTTGTAGCAAGTTGAAGGAGAGAGCTGGGCAACGTGACGAATGGCGACATTGGACTATACGAACCTGAGTAGGGAGGCAGCGAACCAAAAGAAGAAGAGGTACGTATAAGACTGTAAACGATATGGATGCCTTTAAAGTAGCTTATATCCCATTACTGGCCATTAGCAAAATTAAATGTGTAAACTAACAGTTCAAATCATGAAAGTGGCTGTTAAGTAGCTGGCATTTGAGAAGAGATGCTGCAGAATTGGCTTTGAAATTGGCTTTGAAATGCATATAAAACGTATATGTGTCCAAGCTAGACAGTCGATGTATGCTCTGCGCATCATGACGACACGTGGTCTTGCAGGACCAATGCTACATGATGTTGTGCGAATGACCACTGTGTCCCGCTTGTTATACGCGTCACCGGCATGGTGGGGTTTTGCGGGGCAGCAGGAACGCAATAGACTACAGTCCGTGATGGACCGTCTGGTCCGACTACGCTACCTTCCAGAGAGTAACCCAACATTAGAACAGTTGTATAGAACGGCAGATAGGAACCTCTTTACTGCTGCCTTGGCGGACCCTGGCCATGTTCTGAACCCGCTCCTCCCTCCTGTAAAGACACTCCCATATTCCCTGCGTCCCAGACCACATGACCGAATTGTCCCACAGGCTGACAACTTAATGAGAAAAACGTTTTTAACAAGAATGCTTTATAATGTGTAATTTCATGTAAACCAAAGTGCGGTTATGCAGCTGGATAAATAAAGAATATACTTACTTACTTACTTACTTAGAAGGATTTTACGCATGAGATGGCAGCAGTTAATAACAATTAGAGCAGCGCGAAGAAGAGAGCAGTTCATCGGGAGTATCGTGCAGTAAATAATGAAATGGAAGCTCAATTTCTTCAGCCATATCTGTAGGATGGATACTACCAGACTGATTAAACAGGTTGTGCTTTGGAATAATCAACGGTACAGGGATTAGAGGTAGACCAAACAGAGATTGGCTTGATGATGCCAGGGTTTGCTGCAAATTAGATATGCAAGGGTGACGTAGCAAAGTATCTAAACATGGAGAAAGACATGCGATAACATGCGAAAAACAAGCTATGAAGAACAACGAGTGATGAGCCGATGGACAGAGACAAGAGGAGAAGAGGTAGAGCAGCTGCCAAGTAATTTTGTGCGTAACAACAAAACGCAGAGTAGACCTAAGTCTCTCAACAACAGGCCTACCAGTATCTTTATGCAATTCAAACCCCTATTAGCTAACAAAGCGTTTTGTTAATTTTCAAGCATGCCATGCGAACAATCGGAACATGAATGTACGGCTGCTCCTCCCAGCTCATGCCTGGTGCATAGCAGGTTTTAAAAAATAGACCCAGGTCTAACTACTGAACCTACTCGACATAACTCACACTTCAGATGTCGAAAAGTTAAAAATTATACAACCTACAAAATCTTCCCCAAAATTCACCAAAAATTAAATATTCTATGTTCCTTGCTGGACTATACAAGTACCACAAGCTGACATTGAAGTTAAGTCTATATAAAGAAATTTGAAAGATTTACCTGTGACTCATAATGTGATGGCTTGTTTTTAAAACTCGGCCATCGTTAACCTCCTTTCCAATCAAACCAGTATTCAGACGGAGTTATTCCTGCTGAATATATTTGAAAGAATGATTGCTACCGCATTTCAAAAGACACCTACGTTTCTTGATGCACAACTGGAGGAAGGCAGGAGCTTAGCGTTATCATTTATCAAGACCGTTTAGGATAGATACCGGATTGTGGAATATCATATGTATGTATGTATGTATTTATGTATGTATATATGTATGTATGTATGTGTGTATGTATGTATGTATGTATGTATGTATGTATGTATGTATGTATGTATGTATGTATGTATGTATGTATGTATGTATGAGCACTTGTTATAGCGCCCATTCAAGATTTCTACTCAGAGGCGCTCCCGACTACAGCGCGGACACTGAATCGGAGTTTCACGCCGAAGCGCATGAGCAATTGCGAGTGAAGGACTTGCCCAGGGTCCCTACGCGGCGGCTTGAGGTGGATTCGAACCCGCAACCCTCCGGCTGCAAGGCACCGAACATACCTCTACACCACCGCGCCACAAGTTGTTTGTGTATGTGCTACGTTATGTTAGGCTATGTTATCCACGTTCATTCGTTCGTTCATTTGCCTCATCATCCCACAGACAGTATACTGTCAGTGTACTCATTATAGCTGAGTTGGCTAGGGGGCGCCTGGTGAAGCAGAAATCTGGAACCAAATTTCTGTTCCGTCGGGGATTTGAACCACCGACCTCTCGATTGACAGCTAACCACTACACTATCTAGCACCCCTTATACACGACCCCATAAAAGCAGGTGAAAAGAATCTGACAACCAGACTGCAGATAGAGTCATTCTAAGCCCATTTCCCGACCCACGCCGATGCTGTTCCACTCCCTCTGGCGTCATAAAGAGGATTAAAGGGAAGCGGGATAGAGAGACTATTAGTCTTGTGAGATTAATGTAGACCAGCGAAGCAGGCTTGCGACATTGCGCTTCTCTTTATTAGGACATGCACAAGTGGACACATTCCTATCATGCACCACTAATCAAGCAAAACCGTTTCATATAAAAGCAATTACTTCACGCCCATGTGCACTGGATGCCACGTGAAATATGATATTATTGTATCGGGATAAATATCTTTGTATTGAGCGAGTGATGTACGTACATTAATATGGTCTCACTAGCAAAGATTTTATTAAAATACTGTAATACAGTTCGTTGAAGGCACATCGATAAGTGTCAAATCATTTACCCATGGCTGTCTGGGATTTGCTGAACGCGTTCTTACTTGACACCATCTCACTCTCTGTATGTCTGCCTGTCTGCCTGTCTGTCTGTCTGTCTGTCTGCAGGGTTGTACGTATGCATATGATGCATGTCTATATACACGTACATGTGTGTACTCATGCATGTATGCATGTGTGTATATCCATGGGTGAATGTTCGCTTGTATGTATATATGTATTTATGTTTCATGTATGTATGCATGTATGTTTCATGTATGTATGTTTCACGTATGTATGCCGTAAGTTTGTATGCATGTATTTGTGTAAGTTCATATGTATGTATGCATGCATGTGCACACGTATGTATGTGTGCACATATGCATGCATGTATATACATATGTATGCATGTATGTATGTTGTTTGTATGTATGGATGTACATATGTATATACATATGTATGCATGTATGTATGTTGTTTGTATGTATGGATATACATTATACATATGTATGTATGTTGTATGTTTTTATGCATGTAAGAATTCATTGAAGCAAGTATACGTGTAAGATGGTCATTATTATGTCTGCATGTCTGATGTATAGCAAAATGCGCTGATTTATGTCACTTTATGCATAATCAGCCGTGTGGTGTCGCTTGTCGCCATGTCACATGAAAGACGTTTCGTTCTGCAGTCTGGTCTTGTCATTTGATGTCACTTTTATGTCATTTGATGTCATCTGATGTCATCTGATGTCATTTGATGTCATTTGATGTCATTTTAGTCATTTGATGTCATCTGATGTCATTTGATGTCATTTGATGTCATTTGATGTCACTTGCTGTCATTTGATGTCATTTGACTCATCTGACGTCATTTTCGTGTCATTTTATGTCATTGCGGTCCATTTTCTATTCAGTCTGTAACTGTTCTCCTTATCGCTCCAAAGATAATCATCGCTCTTCCTACAACCCATATTCTATTGCTCGCTCTCCTCACCCACCCATGATCTCTATCTTACCCTTCCTGTTCTCTTAGGCCTTCCCGTCCGTTTGCCCATCACAAGAGCTTCCCTTCTACCGCTTTCAATTTCTCGTTTACTGGAGATATATAGCCTATATCCTCCCCCATTCGTTTCTCGTATCTAACCGAGGGATGTGCTTTAGCCAACGTCGTCTGCGTATCTCAAGAGTGCATCATCCTCCGCTAAAATCATTCACTTCATTCTTCGGTCTCGATCTGTTCGAAAACTCCATTGCGGAATGTCTGTGAGATTCCGAAACGAGCCACTTATCCCAACGATCAGTCCATTCTTCATTGTCCGCCGGAGCAGATGCGCACATCGTTTTCCAGGCTACAACACTATAAACGCTTAATGCGCCAATCACTTGTAGCAGATGTCTTTTCCAGGCCTCCACTGCACCAACTCCAGGACACGAATAACAGCCATGACCCGATGCCACTCCTCTGCCCAAAGTCCGTGTAGCCAAAACCCAGACGAGGAGTGGAGCCTGGAGCTACGGTCTGCAGAGTCCGGTTGGAGCAACGCCTGATTGTCGTTCACGTCACGCTCATCCCAGTCTCCTCCACGTGCTTCCGCCTTCCGTTGCGTCGACGAAAACCGGAACTGGTGCGGATGTGTCGTTCCGGCGTCCGTACCACCAGCGTCCGTATCCGTATCGACCTCCGGAGCCATCACTCATCCTTCGAATGCCGTGTGTGATGTCGACGAATCGCCTCCTTCGCTCCTCACCGTGTCTTTGTCTTCAGCTGCCGATCGATCACAGCAGTACGACTACTAACGCCCTAACGACTTCCGGTCTTGTCTTCATCCTCCTCCTCATCCTCCTCGTCCTCCTCCTCCACACTTCAGCTCTTTTTGCACGTCGATTCCTGGCACTTGCAGTTCTTAATCCACATGAAATGCTCGATGACCTTCTTTCCGCCGGAACACTGCAGTTCGATGTCCATTGTCTTCGATCGCTCCGGTGCACAACATCTCAGCTTCTTGCACGTGCTGCAGTACTTGGGCTTGTACTCCTTGATGCTCGTGCAGTCGTCGTAGGTGATGCGGATCGGAGTGTGTCGCCACGTGTTCTTGCAGTCCTTGCCCTGCTACAAGAACCAAACAATGGGCTGAGGACATCTGAGGACAACTGAGGACAACTGAGGACAACTGAAGACAACTGAGGACAACCGAGGACAACTGAGGACAACTGAAGACAACTTAGGACAACTCAGAACAACTCAGGACAACTCAGGACAACTCAGGACAACTCAGGACAAACGAGGACAGCAACTGACGACTGAGTGTTTAGTCTCTGGTCTGACATTGATAAATGCGACCTATACTATAGCTGATTCATTCATTCATTCATTCATTCATTCACTGCATAGATTTATAAAGCGCCCCTTCAAGGTAACTACTCGGGGGGAGCTCTCCTGACCCAGCCCCGTCTAAAGCTGTAATATTAGGTAACCAGCAAAGACCCTTATAGGCAACGAGCGAAGAGTTAAAGGAAGCCAATTCCAAACCTCGGGACCAACAACAAGCTTATGAGGAACTGTGATGAACTAGTCATTTACGGAGAATGGGTTTTGGGAAGAATCTAATACGTTGACTTATATAGCGCCGCTACAGGAATGCACAAGGCATTCGATCGATAGTTGCTTCAAGTTGGAAAAGCCCCTCGAAAGCAAATAGGTCAGGGAAACAGAATGATGACACATCTACGAAATGACTAAGATACCTCTTGTACCCAAAGACTCAAGTGTTGCTTATGGCGGAGTAAAGCAAGTAAGAATCATGACTCGCTAATTTAAGTACTATGCACTGAGGCAAGCATAGTGCTCCTTTAGGGATAACCCTTTGACACTAGGAAACCGATTGTGTCATGGTAGACAACATTGCTGTATATATAACTGATAATTGGACTGAAGTGATTATGTACTGCTAGATTTGTTTTGTGAAGAATTTGGTACTTGGTGTCAATAAAAAGTGTTGAATTGTTGAATTGAAAAAAGCGCAGTACTTAGATCCAATTCGTTTTCTGGGCCTCGACGAGACCAAATACTACAAGTCACGCCATGGCGCCAAACGCCCGAGTTGCACAGCTTTTATGGACAACTCACGGGATAATTACGTTTCATATAAAAGAAGCCGGAAGCCAGATATACTGTGTATCCTATACACCAATCAAGTTACTCTCCTAGAGGCTACAATACGATCGCTTGTTTGGGTACCCTTAAAAAGCGGACAAAACGGAGGTTATTTCGGCGGTCAGTGTGTTGACAGTGATGGCATCCAGTCAGAAATGCACAGATGCCCATAACCTGGTAAGCGACAGTGAATTCATTTAGCATCGCTTTGGGCGAAGCTCTAATCGAATCGTTCGCTGACTTCTGTTCGCCGTTTGGCAGACGTTGGTGGCTTCGCGTCTCAAGAACCGTTCGAGCGTTATTTGAATGATTCGGAATTTAATTACACGTCGTGGAGGAAGAACCGGCTACGAATAACAAGTTAACTACGACTGCTTTAGTCGCTATCCGGAGTGCAATTACAGGGTCGCTAATTTAATAGAGTTTCAAGAGACTCTTTTAGTTTCGGTCGCCGGAGTAGAACTGTTGTTGCTGTGTAACTTGTGGCGTAATCAAATTGCACTGATGAAATCACTTTGGACCCTTGCGTCAGATGTAGACACCATAGATGGAAATGATTTTGCTTTCTTAACTGCGCAAGATCTTGAGAAGATATTGTAAAACAGACCACGCTGCTATCGTGGTCATTACGTATTTGCCTATAATTATGGAAATTGCTAAAACTGATGTTGAAAATGATGCAATTTCCTCCACTGGTCGACTATAAGTCTGCCAGTGGAACATTCAAAGAAACTGCATTGGTCAATTTGCGACTACAACTTCTCGTGTCCGAAATTCTCGCCCATTGACAACTTTTCACGCACGTACACTATCTAGAGTCAGTGGCGTAACTAGGGGTTCGTGCGCCCGGGGGCAAGAATTTCCTGAAAAATTTTTTCTCAGTTCCGCCAAAATTTCTGATGACTTTTTTTTTTTTTTGTGTTTTTTGCTTTTCCCTCTGTTTTTCAACAAGAAACTTGTCAAATATCATTTTGCGCCCCCCCTTACCCGCGCGCCCCCAGACTCACGTACAATAAATTACTTTTTAAACTATTTTTCTATTTTTACCTGATTTCTTTAACAAAAACACATTTTCAGACCTAATTTTGCGCCCCCCTTCCTGCGCCCGGGGGCGGCCGCCCCCTGCCCCTCGTTACGCCACTGTCTAGAGTAGACCTATAGACAACCTGTAATACTATTGTGTTAGATATAGGCCAACGCCGTTTTATGGCAACTTACGCAATAAATACATTTCCCATGAAAGAAACCAGAAGCCAGAAAAACTGCAACACTAATCTAGTTAATCTCGAAGACAGTGGCTCTCAAACTTTATTTTTCTTATACCACCACTGTGCATGAGGTAAAAATTCGAATGTTGGCGTACCGCCAACAAAGGTCAGATAAAAAAAACAACAGGCGAGCACGAAGTTCCCTTGCAATTAATTGTTAGGGGAATATCGTAAGTTCTCTTGAAGACGTAGAATAGCTAATCAAAGAAAGATGGACATGAACTCATAGAAATTTAATTTTTTTCGCGTACCACTTAGCGACATCTGGCGTACCACTAGTGGTACGCTTACCACCGTTTGAAAACCGCTGCTCAAAGAGACTAAAATACGACCGTTTGTATGGGCATTTGGCAGCGAATGGCTGGATCTTTAAAATACAGAGGGATCATAAAATCGACCTCTGCGTCTTATCTACTATAAGAACTTATATGGTTCCTGTGTAATGAAGAATTACGTACTGCCGCGGCTAAAAAGAGGTTTCAGGTATACGGTCATAATATGTCTACGTTATAAGAGTGTACAGGTGGGCCATATCGTGATTGCGCCTCTGCGGGGATTGCATTTCTTGAATAATTGAACATCGACCGGTAGGTGTCGTCGTTAATTGGCTTGGCTCATGCAAATCATGCCGCTCACGTCATGGTTCGGTTGACTCATGACGTAAACATCACACGAAGGATAACTCCTCGTGTCATGAAGTAGGCCTATTCGTCACGAACGTCACATCAACAGCTCAACTCTTAACATAAATATCAAGAACTCATGATTTCATGTGGATGGTCGCACGCAGGTTAACTCATGCCATGAATGTTGTAAGTAGGTTAACTCGTGAAAGGGTAAGGGGTTAACTCATGCGTTATTAGATCTGACAGAGAAAGACAAAAACAAGCACATACGCTAAAAGCTAAAATGGTCATGCAGTGAATGGCTAGGCTATATATGCAAGAAATAACCATGAACATTTCAACAAATAATTTTGCAATCGTTTAAGCTATATATACTCTTGGCGTGTTCTACAACAACGCCACTTTCGCTTGTTATCCAGAAACTAGTTTTATGATTCTTTCATTTAGTAATGCTCCCTCTGGAATGCGTTTTATTATCAGGTGTCCGTTGTGTGTACTTGTTTCGACTCAGCCCCTGGGGATCTGCAGTGTACCTTCCTTGCATTCTCCCGTGTATTGACAAAAGCACTCTCTTGAATAGGGTCCATCCTTCTGGAACAATTTCTAATTCCGTAATCTAACGCGCAGCTCAAAGTAGATATTCAATAAGGTAGATATTCAACAGTTCAAAACCCTTGCCCTCATGCGTAACTGCGTTGTTGAGTGGCCCCCATCCTACCTGAGGTCCTTTTGCACCTTGGTCTCCTCCATACCTGCTAGGACCTCTTTCCGATCTTCGACTCGTGGCCTTATGGTTGTCCCGCGCATGCGCTCTGCTACGGCCCACTCTAGGTGCTTTGCCCGTATTGGCCCATCAGCTTGGAACTCTCTTCCCCAATTTCTTCGCCTCGAGCTACTAGACCTCTCACCTTCCCAGTTCCGGAGACGCCTTAAGACTGTCTTGTTCGCTGACGCAGGTCGAGAGCGCTGCTGACTTCTGAGCGGCGCTATATAAATGTTCAGTTACAATTACAATTACAACTTCTGTCTCAGCCCTCGTACAGTCCCACGTACAGTCAGCGCCCTTCGAGTCGGACCCTTGTCTCTTCAAAGGACGCTAAACATTCTGTTAGTTAACATAATTATGAGACTTTACAGAGTAATCGTTATTTCAGATTAACAAATGAGCGTGCATGAGAAATCTTACCTTTGTAGTCTCGTAGGTAGCTCCGCCTGTCTAAAATCAGCGACTTTGAGGTATTTAGAAAGCGCCACACAACTGGAGAAATTGATGTATTGGTGGATGGACGAATGGACATGTGGATGGACGGATTAACAGGCGGATAAGCGAATGGACAGGTCGATGGATTGGTGGATGGACGGATGGATTGGTGGTTAGACGTATGGACGGATGGATTGATGGATCAGTGGATGGAGAGATGACATGTGGATGGACGGATTAATAGGTGGATAGGTGGATGGACCAGTGAATTGACGGATGGATTGGTTGATGGACAGATGGACGGATGGATGTACCGATTAACAGGTGGATAGATGGATGGACAAGTGGATGGTCCAGTATGTGGACGTATGGATTGATGGATTAGGTGGATGGATAGATGGACGGATGGACTGATGGATGGATAGATGAACGGATGGACGGATGGATTAGTGGACCAGTTGATAGACGGATGGTTTCGTGGATGGATAGATGGACGGATGGATTGATGGATCAGTGGATGGACGGATTAACAGGTGGATAGGTTGATGGACAGGTGGATGGACGGATGGATTGGTGGTTGGACTTATAGACGGAAGGATTGGTGGACAAGTGTATGGACGGACCGATTGGTGGTTGAGTGAATGGACGGATGGATTGATGGATCAGTGGATGGACGGGTGGACAGTTGGATGTACGGTCTGAATCATGAACCAGTGGACAGACCAACCAGTGCATGTATGGTGTGACAAGAGAGTGGGTGTTGTCAGTCTACTTACCATGTGTTTGTCATTGAGGCCGCATGGTCGGATGAGACAGAGCCTTCGTTCCTGTTTCGAAGCGCAGTCCTTGTTATCGTTCGTCACTCGGATGGAGATTCCCATCCCACAGGTCGTCGAACACGGCGTCCAATCCGTCGTCTCTCGCGGACAGACCTCTCTCTGCGTCGTCGTAGCTACATGATCACCAATACCCGCAAACCAAACACACACGCATACAGCACCAACAGTACACTCGCACGTCACACCGCCATTGTCTAGATATCACTTAAATACTTAAGTAATTAAGTAAATGAGTAAGTAACTGAGTAAACAAGCAAGTATGAAAGTAAGTTAGCAAGTAAG
>JACEVL010000946.1:245000-275000 GCA_020284085.1 Aporrectodea caliginosa
GGAGGAGGAGGAGGAGGAAGGAGAGGAGAAGAAGGAGAATAACGTCAACGATGATGAAGATAACAATATTCGTTCGTGACACTGATTCCAAGTAATCACGTTCATAATTGACGAGGAAAGAAGGAAGGAAGGAAGGAAAAACGGATGAATGGAAGGAGAGGAATTGAGAAAGGAATAAAAGAAGGACGGACTAAAGGACAAAAGGAAAGAGCGATTGTTAGACTAAAACATTACCGACAATTTTTACGAGACGTATCAATATTAATCTGCAGCTCTACCTCAGGCGGAGTCGAAACTCTGACAGCGCTTTCCATTATTCTCAACTTAAACTAAGACTAACTGAAAGTCAAACCCCGACTGCACCTCATCTCCTTATCATCCGCTGCCCTTCAATTAACCTCTGTTGCCTTTCTAACACATGGAATTCGACTCTGAATCGAACTCACTGACTTGCTCATCCTCATGGATTTCATCACTGGGCGCAGAATATATGTGGGCATTGTTTCAGTACTGAAAATACTCAGAAATTTAAATTGCACGCTCTTCTTCAAACTGCAGTTGAACTGGTAAGTAGCACAGCAGGCATTAGAATGAAATCGTGCGTAGTCGATTCGAGCTAATCTCTCAAAACTTCGTAATATATACACACTCCAGGCAACTCAACTGCACTCTCGACGCTGTTGCACACTTTGTGTCAGAGACACTATATTTTAGTAGACTCTGATGCGAGAAAACGCATTAGTTCAGGCCCTGATTGCAGACTGGTCTTTTGTTTATAGACCTGATTACGGCTTGGTATTGGTGTGCCATCGGTTGATGCCTGGTACATTAGACACCGGCGCAATAGAAGTTACTTACTACAATTGGTTAAGAATGGAGGGGGGCGTGGCGCATTGGATAACATCTGGCAAAGAGACCGAGAGGTACCCAGTGTGATTCTCCTTACAGATTTTATTTTAGTTATAGTTACAGTTATAGTTAATGGTTTTTATTTTAGTTATAGTTACAGTTATAGTTAGTATTATTTTTAGTTATAGTTATAGTTATAGTTAATGGATTTTTATTTTAGTTAATTTTAGTTACTACTTAGTTACAATAATTAAGGCTAAAAGCAAAATTGTGCGTATTAACGAGCTTTTTCACAATTTGCTCACAGCTATGAAAGCCTTTGAAGCATGGGTGCATTCAGCTTCATGAATACACGAGTTTCCAAAGTAACTGACAAATTGCATAATAAAAATTTCGCATTTTTCGTTCTCATTTATGTCGACTCGTTCATATTGCACTTCCTATATTTATTTTTGTATTAACGAAAATAAAGATGAATTTTCGTTGTTGTTATTTTCGTTATAGTTATAGTTATAGTTAATGATATTTTTTAGTTATAGTTATAGTTATCGTTAACGAAATCATTTTATTTTCGTTAACGAACATTTTCGTTATCGTTATCGTTAACGAGAATCACACTGGAGGTACCGAGTTCGAGCCCCCGTTGGGCGGATATGCTTTGTGTTTGCAGGCTGTCTGTTCTGTTAGTAGTTAAGATTTGTGTCTTGTGAATTGCATAATTGTACACTGTAACCGGTTGCGGTTTGTCAACCGGATTGTTGAATAAACGAAAATATATATAATTACTTAATGCGGATGATTTATGATGTAGTTTAACGCCAGGGATAGTTGACATATTTCTACTTTTATGGTATGTTAGGCTTCCCTAAGCCACAAAAGTGACTGCTTCGTAAACCAAAATACGGTTAGCAATTGGTATATTAAAGGATACACTTACTTACTGACTTACTCGTATACCATTACAGAAAGCACAGTATTTTAGGCCTTGCATGGTTGACTGATTGCGGTTACAATGTGACGGCGTGTACCTCTGCAGACACCTCTGATGCCTTCGTCCAGAAGGAAATCGCAGTAGAGACCCTTCTCTTCGTCGCACTTGTCCTTGTAGTCGCAGAGGTCACCCTGCTGACGGGCGCACATCTTGCAGCACTTGCATCCGTCTTCGATGATGTTGACGCCGCTCTTGCATCCGAGAGCATCGTTCGCCTTCGGACATTTGCAAGGATAGTGACACTGCGTTGCCACCTGCAGAGGGCAACACAGAAACAACGATGCATTCTTAACCAATTGTATTGTATTGTATTGTATCTATGTATTTTTAAAGTGCCTCTCGCAGTGCTCGCCAATCAGAGGCGCTTCCAGTGCTGAGAGACCCAGAGAAAAGAAAGTGGTCTTGAGACAACGAAAAGAGGCACCTGGCCAACCAGTTAATAGGGAGGAACTTGACGTATATGGAGTGGGTGGAAGCATCGGGACGGGAGGGAGGGAGGAATGAAGGAAGGAACGGACGAAGGAAAGGAGGAAGAAAGGGAGGAATAAATAAATGGGGAATGGAAGAAGGAAAGAAGGAAGGTAGGGAGGAATGGATGAAGGACGGAAGGGAAGAAGGGAGGAAGGGAGAAAGGAATGAATGGAGGAATGGAGGAAGGAAAGAAAGAAGGGAGGAATGGAGGAAGCAGGGAACAGAGAAAGAATGGAAGGAATGAATGAACGAAGGAAAGAAGAGAGGTAGAAATGGAGGTATAGGAAACGAGATAGGATGGAATTAATGAAACAGGAAACGAACAAAGGAAAGAAGTAATGAAGGAGGCAGGAAGGGAGGAACGAATGAAGAGAGCAACGAAGGAAAGACAAAGGCAAGAAGCTAGAACGGAGAATCCCAGAATGAAACAATGAGACAGTTAATCATTGAGCGCCGCCACTCAATGGCTGAATGGCCAGCAGAAGGAACGAACGAACGAAAGAAAGAACGGACAAATGAATAAATGATGACGTAGAGGGAAGGATGGACGGAGTCAAAGAGGAAGGAGAGAAATAAATGAAGCAAGGAATGAAGAGATGAACAAAGAACTACCAGAGAAATGGAAAGAAAATACAGCCCTTATCAATTGAACAACGTATGCATTATATATACACGATATCTATACAGACATACTCTATAAATATATATGTATAATATATATATATAACATTTTATATATATATATTGTATATATATATATATTACACACATATA
The DNA here is from genome assembly GCA_020284085.1 of Aporrectodea caliginosa. Lineage (NCBI taxonomy): Eukaryota > Metazoa > Annelida > Clitellata > Crassiclitellata > Lumbricidae > Aporrectodea > Aporrectodea caliginosa. The sequence goes on from JACEVL010000946.1 coordinate 248,086, forward strand.
TATAATGTTATATATCTATGTATGTATATATATACATATATATATATATATATATATATGTATGTATATATATATATATATATATATCTTAGATTGGATTTCCCGTTCCGTTACTGATTCCGTTGTCCATTCAGCTGAATAAAATTAATGAGTGCATTTATTGTGTTGTACTCCAAATGGCAGCAGATAAGAACGAGACAGAAGAGAATCGAAGCCATCGCCTTTGAATACTAAGGCCGAGAAAATTAAAGCGCTGAAGTTTCACGGCATATTACAAGCCTTGAACAGTCATGACTGGATTCAGTGTGCCGGTCATGAAGTCCCTCCGGTTTAATTCTGTGCTGGTCGTGCTTCAATCAGGGTGTGAATACCAAGGCCGAGAAAATTAAAGCGCTGGCATTTCTGAGTAGATAATCTTGAAGGGGCGCTATATAAATCTCTGAAATGAATGAATGAATGAATTACACTGTATATATTACAAGCCACGACTAACTGCAGGGTTGTCTGATATATTAGAGACCGCTGCGGGTCGCAGTTGAGGTTGGCGAATTGCGTGATCCCCCATGCTGAGAACCCTGCCCCACAACCAACCCAACGTCTCCCAACCACTCTCTACCCTCTCCCATGCATGGATGTTATGTGGGAGTGCAAACAGATATACGGACGAAACTCCATTACTCGTTTTCTCCAGGAACGATAACCACAGACCGCCATATTATAAATATCGATATGTATATTGGAACCATATATCATGCGCGTAGGCTCGAAACACACACTCGCGCGCGCATACACACACAAACGCACACACACCTATGCACACACACTCACGCACGAACACTTACTCTCACACACAGACACAAAACACACACAAACATATCTTCTCTCGGTCTCTTGCTGTCTCTCTCTCTCTCTCTCTCTCTCTCTCTCTCTCTCTCTCTCTCTCTCTCTCTCTCTATCTCTGTCTCTGTCTCTGTCTCTGTCTCTCTCCCTGTCTCTCTTCTCTCTTTCTTTCTCTGTCTGTCTCTATCTTACTTACTCACTCACTCACTCTCCCTGTCTCTCTCTGTCTCTGTGTCTCTCTTCTCTCTTTCTTTCTTTGTCTGTCTCTGTATCTATCTCTGTCTCTGTCTGTCAGTCTCTGTCTCGCTCTGTCTGTCTGTCTGTCTGTCTCTCTCTCTCTCTCACACACACACACACACACACACACTAACACACATACAAATATATATATATATATTTGTAATATATAATATATATGAGCCAAGCATCATACTGATGGGGTCTTTTTTATACAGAATCACACTGCAGGCAACCTACATCTAAATATCATATAAAATCAGTTTTTAGATTCTGTGCACCGCATTTGCGCCATACATCACGACTGATTCATATAAAAGCTAAACCCTCGGGAAAAGATGAAACTGACCCAGATCGTTTTAGACGATTGAAACAGCTTCTACCTATAATTACATATTTATTAAAATCTGTGACATGTGAAAAGCAACATGTGAAAGCAACATGTGAAAGCAACTGACTGAATTACTGTCGATCATTTCGCTGCCAGTGCCTTGATAGTGTTATTATTATTATTTTAGTTCTATTTATTTATTTATTCATTATTTTACTTCTATTTATTTATTTATTATTATTTTTTTTATTATTATTATTATTATTGAGGTCATTTGCCCCGAGTTATACAGGATCCCTCAGGGACTTTAACACTGTCTATGGTAGAAAATACATTGTCCGGAAATACCGTATTCTTCTGCTTCCTGACCGGCGAAAGGCAAAGGCAAAGGCCACAGCATTTTATTATTATTATCATTATTATAATTATTATTTTTGTTTTACCCGAGGTATCAAAGATCCCTCAGGTGGCCTAAAAGTCCGGAGACTGCTGGAAAATTATTATTATTATTATTATTATTATTATTATTATTATTATTATTATTATTATTGTCATTGTTAAAACACGGTAAAGCTTAGTGTTGTTGAGGTGGACGCTCCTCAGCGCCTGGCAACCTCGACATGGTGCCCTGGAAGGCAACCGCGTTGAAACGCTGGACCGTAACCGACAGGCGCTGGAGGATGAATCCTGTCTCTCGGGTGTCTCCGGATATTTTCGTCAGGCGGCGACCCATCTCGGAGATGAAGGCGAGACCCTCTCTGTTGAGAGGGCCAAGGGTCTCCAGGGCTACAGGGACGAAGGTGTACCTCCTCTGTAGATCTGCGTATTTGGCGTGTTTCCTTGTGGCAGCCAACTCCGCCGCCCTTCCAGCTTCGGTCGCCGTCTCAGGGATGTATGAGGCGGCCACGGTATCCACCACCGTCGCGTCCCATATCAAGGTCCGCCCGTTGCCATACATCATCATTATTATTATTATTATTATTATTATTATTATTATTATTATTATTATTATTATTATTATTATTATTATTATTATTATTATTATTATTATTATTATTATTATTATTATTTTATTATTATTATTATAATGTACTAATTTATCAATTCATCTCGAAGGCGCAAGTAGCTATAACTCCACCTCTCGCTATCTCTCCACAGGTCTTTCACTCGAAACTGAAAACACTGCTTTTTGACAAATCCTATCCTGAATCCAACACTTTTCCCTGCCTACCCCTCGCCATCTGAACACCAAACACCATCCACCTTAGCCGTCTGCCTGCCTGCCTGCCTGCCTGCCTGACTCTCTGGATTTTGACCCCTGCCTATCGATTTTGTTTTGATTGAGCGTCTGTGAATAAGCTGGTTCCCGCGACTTCGCTTTTGTGGGCGCTGTAGAAGTTCCGAGTTTACGATTACGCTATATAACAGTCCAGATACAAATTACATAACAGGCCTCGCAATGCTGATCAAAACAGTTGATGCCGCTATATTAATTCTGAGACTTTTCTCTGAACAGACACTGGACCTGTTGTTAACCATTCCAAATTTTCAACCACACCCGTTCGAAACGTCACAAATCTACGCTGCTTACGTTAACCCCACGCGGTGCAGCTGTCCCAAATGTTTACGGCATTGGACAAACAGCATCGGACAGCTGCTGCGGTCAACAAATAGCCCACTATACCCAGGATGCCTCTCGTCTGTTGCTCTCCGTTCCGGCGAAGAGTAATTTATTTAGTCGATGACCATAATAGGAAGCGATATTCTCCGGTGAAATTGCGCTTCCGATGAGCAGACATTAAGACTATTATTAGATCATTGATAACTGATGACAGCAGCGTATTATGTTCCTCGGGCGACCAGGTAGAACCACCACACTCCTCCCCCCACCCACCCCCATTTGCTGTCCATTTCAGCCCTTTCTTCTTCCAACGATAGTTTTTGTCCACTTCACAGGCGCATGAATTGTCCCCGACAGATGCTAAAGTGAATCTATATATAGGCCTTTATATACATACATACATGCATACATACATACATACATACATACATACATACATACATACATGCATACATACATACTGTACATACATACATACATACATACATACATACATACATAGGTCTACTTACACATACATGCCCCACAACATAACGTAAACTACCAGTGTCATTCTATATATATATATGGATTATTTATATATATATGTATGTATATATATATACCAATATATTTATATTACTTGCAAACGATATAGACCTATTATAGGCCCATGATACATTTGTATATATATGCATATGGTATGCAGTCCATATTGGTCTATATACATATATATATACTACATGATATATATATATATGTATGTATATATATATATGCACCACATATACCATTGGGTCCATGTAAGAGCCACATGTAGATTATATGTAAGTGTATGTAGATGTGTGTCCGTAGATGTGTGTGGTTGTTGTATGATGGGTCAGAAATGCAGAGGCCTGGAATGAAGGAAGGAAGGAATGAGGAGAGGTCGGTGAGTTGGAAAGTGATATGATCATTCGATCGAATGGCATCCGCATCCGTCTGTCAGTCGCCGCCGCAGCCAACAGGAAGACGACGACGACGACGACGATGAGGAGGAGGAGGAGGAAAAGGAAGAGGAGGAGAGAGGAGGAGGAGGACTAAGAGGAAGAGGAGGGGAGGAGGAGGAGCAAGAGGAGAAGAAGAAGGAGGACGACGAGGAGGAGATGGATGGATACGACACAGGGAAGATGGAGAGAAGGAGGAGGAGCAGGAGGAGGAGGAGAGAGGAGGAGAGAGGAGGAAGAAAGGAGGAAGAGAGATAGAAGGAGGAGCAGGAGGAGGACGAGGAGGACGAGAAGGAGAAGGAGAAGGACTAAGAGGAGGACGAGGAGGAGGACTAAGAGGAGGAGGAGGGGCAGGAGGAGGAGGATGGAAACGACTGGGAAGAGAGAGAGAGAGAGAAGGGGGAGAGGAGGAAAAGAGGAAGAGAGAGAAGCAGGAGCAGGAGGAGGAGGAGGAGGAGAAGGAGGAGGAGGAGGAGGATGTCTACGACAGGGAAGAGGGAGAGAAGGAGGAAGACGAGGAGGAGCAGGGGAAGGAAGAGATGATAATTAATGGATTCTACTCGGAAATTACGCTGTTGGTTTCCATCGCAGTGATGATGAAGATGATGAAGACTACGACGACAACGACGAACACGACGACGACGGCAATGATGATGATAATGACAAGAAATGTTGCTGCGATTAGGGTTCGTTTTGCGTGATATTTCATCATCATCATCATCATCATCATCATCAGTTCCTGACGTCAGCCATTTGGCGGCGATTGGTACGAATAAATGATCTCCATTGTCTTCGGTCATTTGTCAAATACATTCATCCCCATAGTGTTATTCCAAGTGATTGCAGGTCCTCATTGCGCGATATTTAGTATTCAATAAGAAAAACTCGTTATTATTTTCATTAGATTTTGATTTGATGATAGCGATGCTGATAAATTAATAATGACGACAATAAGGAAGCTGCTGCTGCCGCTGCTTCTAATGATGATGACGATGCTGATAACGATGAAGCTGCTGAAGACCTTGTTGTTGTTGTTGATGATAATGATGATGATGATGATGATGATGATGATGATGATGATGATGATGATGTTGATGATGATGATGACGATGACGATGACGATGACGATGATGTTGATGACGATGACGATGATAATGACGACGAAACAATGTTGAATCAGTTCTAAATGGTATCTACCTTTTTTGCGATTGGCGCCTGATCGTCCAGATACTGGTCAGCGAAGAAGCGTCGACTTCGTTCGGATGGTCCACCACCTCCTAAGGCGTGATCATCTGATAGTGTGTCCAGTTGCAAAGCCACCGTCAGAAAGCAGATGGACAGCGTGTGAAGGGAAACAGACAGCAGGAAAGATCCGGTCAACATGTTGCTATGAGACGGTCTAGCGGAAGAAGAAGAAACTGGGCTGCTTCTGATTGTCTAGAGTCGTCTCAAGTCTTTGTTATCGGTTTATTCCTTCGTTTCGCCCGTCAGTCAATCACCGATCAGGTGGAAGCGATTTCGCGACATCTGTCCGTTAACTGAAATTGAAATGAAGCTGTTGATGGTACGCGTCGTCGATACATTAGTGAGATGGCTGCTTGTGCTTTCCATGGTATGCTCTGTTATATAGACATTTGCGTCTGACGATACTATTCATCATCAACATCATCATTACCAATATCATCGTCATCATCATCATCACTGCACCATCATCACATCATCAACATCAGCATCATCATTATCAGCTTCATCATCATCATCATCATCATCATCATCATCATCATCATCATCATCATCATCATCATCATCATCAGTATATCATCATTGTAATCACTACATCATCATCGACGTCGTCATCATCATCATCACCATCAATCATGACATGGAATCAACTGAAATTCTTTTCGTGACTTCGACTCTCCTATTACGATTGTAAATAAAACGACCCGAATCCCAGACCTATCTTCTGACATTGTCTTCTACATAGGAATCAAACGATTGTTGTTCACATAATTATTGCCAAACTGTTTTCTTCTCTCCTGTACAACTATCATCACTGCCATCATCATCATCGTCATCGTCGTCGTCGTTGTTGTTGTCGTCAATGCCCCTTTTCGGAGTGTTACCGTCTCCACGACACTCTTACTTCTCTTAAATTCCATTTCAAATAATACAAAGATTAATGGAAAACAACGAAGACCGATTCCAGGCAGAGTCAATTATTTGCTACCCACTCAAGGATGATTTCGACTGCTGGGCTAACCTACATGTACGCATGCAGGTCATTATCTTCTGCAGATTTGGAAAATTCCTGATTCTATTATAAAGCACGTAAACTTGTTTTGTTAACTTATCACCACAAACATTCTACCATAGAGACAAACATACCCACACATACAGACACACATATAGACAGACGGAGACCCATCACAATTGTCTGTTTCGGGCCGTCGGTATAAATGGACCTGACTGCAGTTTTCAAACAGCCCTAGTGAAGCACATATAACGTGTTAAAAGGAGAAGTTTATTTATTTTCCAAATATTTATATAGCGCCTAGGACCGCATTAAGGGGGTGCTAAGGGTGCCGCAGCACCAGGGCCCGCAGTTTTGAGGGGCCCGCATGTTATAAATATGTACGTGATGGACCGGTGGTTGTCAGAGGGGGGTCTTTCGAAGGTAATCACAGCACCCGGGCCCGCACGAGTCTTAATGCGGTCCTGATAGCGCCTCTTCAAGATTCCTACTCAGAGGCGCTCCCTGTTGAAGAAGAACAGTCCCTTAGCCATGACTGGCAGCCATACATGTAGGTATAATGTAAGCTTAGGCCTATTAGAAGAAGAAGAGCAGTCCCTTAAGCTAGCCCTGCAGCAGTCACGGGTATGAAGTGTTAGCGACTTCATTTTCTTAGCCTCGGCATATGAGAGCGGGTGGCCAGTCCTCTCCCTCGCAGTCTTATCTTCCAACCGAGAGTGTACAGTCAATGTACTCATTATATCTCGACTAACAGCTCAGCACGTTGACCACTACACTATCGAGCACCCCATGTATTAAGAACGACAATAATCTTTAGTCTGGACATAATATGATGGTTGGTGACCTGTCCTCTCCCTCACCGTCTGATCGTCCCACTGACAGTGAGTGTACTCATAGCTGAGATGCGTAGGGAACCAAGTAGAGCCGAAGTCTTGAAAAAATTCTTCCCTGAAGCGATTTGAACCCGTATCCTCTCGGTTGACTGTCCATCACACTAACCATTGGACTCTGGCGCATCATCAGTGAACCAGATGGAACAGATGGGAGATATAGGACGCAGAGTTTACATAAGATGTTGGCTTCAGATGGAATAGGCATTAACGGTGGTAAACTCATTTCCTCCCAGATTATGTCTCTGTGTCGCTGTCTCTGTCTGTCTGTCTGTCTGTCTGCCTGTCTCTCTGTCTCTCTTCGGTCGCTTCTCTCTGTCTCTCAATCTCCGTCTGTCTGTCTCTCTCTATCTCTCTGTCTTTCTGTCTCTCTGTCTCTCTCTCTATCTGTCTCTGTCTCTGTCTTTGTCTCTGTCTCTGCGTCGTTATCTCTGTCTATCTGTCTGATTCTCTCTCTCTCTCTCTCTCTCTCTCTCTCTCTCTCTCTCTCTCTCTCTCTCTCTCTCTCTCTCTCTCTCTCTCTCTCTCTCTCTCTCTCTCTCTCTCTCTATCTCTCTCTCTCTCTAGCTCTCTCTCTCTCTCTCTCTCTCTCTCTCTCTCTCTCTCTCTCTCTCTGTCTCTGTCTGTCTGTCTGTCTGTCTGTCTGTCTGTCTGTCTCTCTCTCTCTCTCTTCCTCCGTGAAACCTCGTACCATTATTATTTATTGTTTGTCTATCTGTTCTCCTTCTGTCCTCAATTGTATGCCTCCTCTGTTTGCTTATCCTATGTCAAAGTCAGTCAGGCAACCATAACCAAAGTCCGCGAGTCGATGACGCCAGAAAATGCCAGCAGATGGTATACTGCTCGCTGTACAGGACGCTTTTGAATATACCGTCTGAAACGGGTCGGTTCATTTACCTTGGTTGTCGTGTGTGCATGTCTGTTGATTTATGTATACTTTCATCGTAAACAGTAGACCTTATACTTACATGGTAAACAGTTGGTCTTGTTAGGCTAGTTGTAGATTGCAGGAATTTCAAGACTGATACAGGAAGTCCGAAGGCGCTGTTAAGCAAAGATTAATTTTGTTAGTAGCAGAGTGATAAATGCCTGGAACGAGCTGAGTGAGGAGGCGGTTTCGGTGGAGACACTCAACAATTGCAAGAACAAGCTCGGGCAGATTGGATATTAATTCATGTATTAGTGGTGGTTCTCAGGAGCGTAGCCAGACTTAAATTCAAGAGGAGGCAACTCCATGAGTCATCCAGTTGTTGTGGGGTTTAGTCAATCGAAGTTCCCGTATATAAGAAAGCAAGAGGAGGCAACTACCTCCTCGTGCCTTCATGTGGCTACGCCTATGGTGGTTCTCACACAGATTTTTAGTCTTCTGAACCACTTTAAGCATTGTTATGTTATGTTTTGTTATACAACTACCATTCCATCTTCATACATTGCTGACTCCAATTCGCTCCCTTATAGACTGTTGTGTTCTTTGATATTGGCTTGTTACTAGCGTCTACAAGTTCAGGACATTTCTACTGGATCACCTGTTACAGCCTATGTTGGTCTCTCGAATACATGACACAGGCAACTATATATATATATATATATATATATATATATATATATATATATATATATATATATATATATATATATATAATTTAAACGAGGCTTGTGTATTTGCTATATGCCATTCCATATATTCAAATTAAAAGACTGTATCTGCTACTGGAAGTTAGGAATGCACATAAGCAGAAACACGTTCGCGTGTTACTGTAGCCTATGTATACAAATAAAAATTATGCATCTAGTATGATATAGAGCCTGTAATTATTGATTCTAGATCATGATGAGATAAGCCTCGGTTAGAACGGCGTTCATGTTCTGCTCGTGGACTGCAGCGTGCAGTAAATGCGAAGATATTCATCGTCCATCCATCATTTATTACAATCAGCCTCGCCAGAAAACGTCAGAAAATTAAACCAAATAATGTTACTTCGCTGGCCGCCAACGGTCAACGGTCGGTAGTTTCCGTAACGACGACGAACGAGGCTTCGGCAAATACACGGAAAAAAGCAGACGCCAACATTGCGCGTGGCCACGTGACGGCCGCGTGATCATTTGGCAACCAATAGTAGACGCAGTAAAAAAACATGGCGTTCTCTGTTTCTTAAAAATTCAAGGTTTCCGTCGGCATTGGTCTGAACATGATAAATATGTTGATTAGAAAAATAATTGTTTGATTAAATGTTGTTTTAATTCTCAATTACGGGCCTATAATTAATAATTTAAAAAGAACATATAATACGTACGGCAGATGACAACATTATCAATCATTCATTCCGAGAATGTATTTAGCGCCTCTTCAAGAGACCTGCTCAGAGGAGAAATCAATATTCGTTTAATGCAACAGATCTAAGCTTAGTTGTAACAGATGCAACTATAGTTACAAGTTACACCAGTGAATTATAATTAGGAGCCGAGTTACAATTAGATACACTACGCGTGTTCGCGTGACCCCTTAGGCAAACCAATGGCAAACACAGTAAACTTAGAAGAAGTTCAAGGACCATAGCGTTGCAGTTAGTTTTATTCAAAATGTCGTGTTCTTGCAGACATTTACTTGTGATATTATGCATGATAAATATTTCCGATGTGGTACGTGCAAAAACTCTAGCAAAAATGATAGGCCTATATATGCCTCACATGAGCATGGTGGGGATTTGCGTCCGAGAAAGAGCGTAAGGCGCTATATAAGTGGTGCTGCGACATCTAATCAGAGGGGGATACCTCCCCTCAGACACTCTAACCATGCATAGAGCAGTAATGTCTAGATGCAGACTATCGCCTATAATTCTCAGCTGTGCAGAGAAACCAAGGACATGTCTTCCACGACGTGTCGTTTTACCGCCCAAAAGACATACTGGACATGGTCTACGCCCTCGCGCTCATGATTATTATAGGTTTAAAATAATGATAGGCTACTTGTGATCATCTGCAACTTTTAGCCTATCTCTAGAGCCAAACCAATAATCCGGCAAACATTGTTAGCTTCCAAATTTTCTATGCAGCAAAAAATGCAGTCTTATATTGTATAGTTTCCCTCTCTGGCAGGCACTTTGGAAAGGGTTATGCGTCGAAAATCGTGTAATTCATGTCAGAATGTAAATACTGTCCTATATAGGCTAATAATAGCCTATAACAGTGGTTCTTAACCTTTTCAAGGGAGCCGAACCCCAAGACTAATGGGAACAAAAGTAAATAAAAACTTGTACCAAAATGTGATACAATATTAATACATTCAATACATGAACTACTAACAGTTAACTATTTTATTAAATAAAAGTCGAAAAATAAAAATAAAATAGCAAATGATTTTTCACTCACACTCACCGACCCTGAATATGTATATATTTCAGAGGACCTCTGCCGAACCCCTGGAACTGGCTCACCGAACCCCAGGGGTTCGGTCGAACACTGGTTATGAAACACTGGCCTATAACAAGCTTATCTATTTAAAGCCTGATGCAGTGTGCGGCACACTTGACCTTGTATAGCATACAGAAGGAAATTTTCATTGACATCTTTTACTGTTCGCAGAAAAATCTCGACCCTATAATATGCCGATAATAAATTATTTCGATGATAACACCAAATTCATTGAGTCGTGAAACGAAGAAATTAGAGAGAAGACAAAGGCTTCCAACGGCACGTCTTTATTCATAAGACAGGCCATTTATAGGCTATAGGCATTAAAATTTACGATTACGATTGCGAAAGTCTTAGCTGGGGCATGCACTACGGAAATTGATCATGAATTTGAAGAATTAGATAAACAAAGACGATTGAACCGTAAGACAATGTAGAGCATGCAGTAGGGATGAGATTGGAGATGCTTGATGACCGTCATTCTGCCGAGCTCTGTCGTTTTCGATATCTTTAAGTCCACATTAAATCTGGTTCGTGGCCCAAGTCGCATTCGGTTGGGACTTGTATTCGATGGGACTCTTTTCAATTGGGTTTATTTGGACCTCTGTTGCAGTATAATAACCTATTATAGGTCTATAATATAGGAGCCCATGGCAGAGCCCATGGCAGAGCCTATGCAGGCCCGGACGGGGAGGGAGTTGACCTGTGGGAACAGCCGTTGTAATTCGTTTGACGATGAGCGTAGAAATGGTCGGCTGTACACGGGACATTATTTTAATGGCGGCTGAAGGGGGAAAGGAGGAGGTCGAGGGGTCAACGGGTCACCCTTTATACCGTGCACTGGCAATATCTGGCAAATTTTCCAATTCCTCGCCATACGCAGATTAGCATTCCGGTCTGTTCGCACGCACACTTACACTGGCACAGACAGACAGATCCACGCCGAAACATACACGCACATACACAAACACAGGCAAAGACAGGCACACAGATACACAGGGATACACGAGGAGATACAGACACGTACAGGAGATAGGAAAAAGTCTGGCGGCGGCGTCCATGGTTTATTAGTATTCGGCGCAAAGCAACAGCGCATTCAGGACGCTTAATTTATTAGGAGCCTTCGTATTATAGGCTGCTGGCACTGTATCCATTATGGACTTCATCTCTCCGTTCATCCGTCTTTCTGCAGCCCGGCTCTCTGAACACCAAACACTGCGCATTACCAGCATATCCACTATATATATCTGTATATATATAATATACATATATATTATATACAACCATATTGTATTGTATTGTATTGTATTTGAACACTTGTTATAGCGCCTCAACCAGATTTCCCATTCAGAGGCGCTCCCGACTACTGCGCGAACGCTGAATCGGAGTTTCACGCCGAAGCGTGAACAAACCATATAATATATATATACACATAGATATACATATATATATAGTATATAGTATATATATATATATGTGTGTATATATATAACCATATATATATGTATAAATACATTATTAGATATAACCAGGGTATTGCATACAGGTTTTGATGTGCATTTACATCATACATGTATAAATATAAATAGGAACATGAATGTATTCATGTTCCAGCATTTAACTATTATGGCCACATACATTCACACGTATACGCATACATGCACAAGCAAATATATTTACAAACATGCAGTCAGACAACATACATACAGACATACATAAATGCATATATATGCATGCATAACTTAACCACATGCATACGTAAATGCTTAATATTATATGCAGAAGCTCTTCTTCATGTGTACTGCATGTAGGCCTATAGGAGATTTAAGATCCGACAGAAAGACAGGCAGACAAACAGACAGACAGACAGACAGATACTGACTGGCTGACTGGCTGGTTGGCTGACTGATAGGCTGGCTGGCTGGCTGGCTGGCTGGCTGGCTGGCTGGCTGGCTGACTGACAGACAGACATACTATACTGACTGACTGACTGACTGACTGACTGACTGGCTGACTGACTGACTGACTGACTGACTGACTGACTGACTGACTGACTGACTGACTGACTGACTGACTGACTGACTGACTGACTGACTGACTGAGAGATTTACAGACATACACGGACATACATAAACAATTACAGACACACAAAGAAATACAGACATACAGGGAGAGACAGAAACACACATGTTGAAGAACTTCACTGGCTCCCTCTATCTGTCCGAATACAATTCAAGGTTCTTATTTTAGTCCTTAAGTCTCATCTGGGTCTTGCTCCGAAGTACCTTTGCGACCTCATGCTTCGCCCACTCTCTGCCACTTCGCTGCGTCCTCTCCGATCCTCTGATCGGCTTGACCTTTTTGTTCCTCGTGTCAGGACTGCAATGGCTCAATCCAGATCCTTCGCCTGCATAGGTCCTTCTCTGTGGAATGGACTTCCTCCACCGGTTCGCTCTGCCATCCTTTCTGGTAGTCTCTCCTCATCTTTTCGAAACTAAAATCCTGCCTTTTCTCTCGGGTTGCTCGCACTGGGAGCGCTTCTGAAAGGCTTTTGCTGTGAGAAGCGCTTTATAAATAGCCAAATACAATACAATACATGCATGCAAATACACAGACATCTAGACTGATACAGATCAGTCTTTTCCTTCCTGCTATCGATACATCTTAATCAACTGTGTTTTATTCATTCGTTTATCCGGTTAGCCGAATGATTAGACCGCCATCACGCTCCTCCTCAGTCCTCATCTCCCTCCTCATCTCCCTCCTCATCTCCCTCCTCCTCCTCTTCCCGATCCTTCTTGTCTTACAGTTGTTCCTCCTCTTCCTCCTCCTCTTAGTCCTCCTCCTCTTCCTCCATCTCCTTCTCCTCTTCTTCCTCCTCCTCCTCTTCCGCCTCCTGTTCATCCTCCTCCTCCTCCTCCTCTTCCGCCTCCTGTTCCTCCTTCTCCTCTTCTTCCTCCTTCTCCTCTTCTTCCTCCTTCTCCTCTTCCTCCTCCCCCTCCTCTTCTCCCTCCAGCGTCCATTCATCCTTCCACCCATGCATCCATCGAAGCGCTCCTCTATGCATTGCTCCAATTACAGCGTTTATCCGCCAATCAATCGATCAATCCAATCAGTCAGTCAGCCATGTTGCCACTCGGTCGGCCATGTTGCCACTCGGTCAATCGATCAATTTATCAAACAATCAATCAATTAATTAATCACGCCAGCCACCTGAGATCTCCTAATCGAATTTACTAGTATCCGTTCTTATAGCGCTATACTTTTTCTTCTGCCTTTTGCGTCGTTGCTGACATGATATCACAGACTGTGTATGGTGTGTGTGTGTGCGTGTTGTATGTGAATGTATTGTATGTATATATGTAGGTAAGCACGTATGTATGTAAATATGTAAGTATAATATATTTATGTAAGTATACATGTACGTATGTATGTATGTATGTATGTATGTATGTATGTATTTAAGTATGTATGTACGTATGCATGCATGTATGTATATATGTATGTATGTATGTATGTATGGATGTATGGATGGATGGATGGATGGATGGATGGATGGATGGATGGATGGATGGATGGATGGATGGATGGATGGATGGATGGATGGACGGACGGACGGACGGACGGACGGACGGACGGACGGACGGACGGACGGACGGACGGACGGACGGACGGACGGACGGACGGACGGACGGATGGATGGACGGACGGACGGACGGATGGATGGATGGATGTATTTGTGTATGTAAACTATGTATGTATGTTTATATGCATGTTTGCATATCTGCATGCATGTTTGTATGCATTTATGTATGTAGATAGGAATGTATGTATCTATACATGTATGCATGTATGGGGTTGTCACGTGCGTATTCAGAATAGGTGGCAAACTGCATTAAAACCTTCAGCACAGATTGGTTGGGAAGCGTAACTGAATACGTACAAGAGGAGAGTGATGTCGCCAATGCAGACGTCGTCTGCATCTAAACCTGATACATATACATTCATCTTCTCAGACGTTGTGCCATAAAACACCAACTTCACGGCAGACTGCAGACAAACCGTACTGTCTTGGATCTAATTAGAGACCCTTTGTTATCCCTGCAAGATCAACACAATAGCCTCATCTAGACCTTTGTACTCCTCTGGGGAGTGCAGACGCGGGCAAAGGAGGAGGGTGAGGGCAATGCCAAATGCAGATAAATGCGGACCAGGGGAGGGATGGGTTCAAAGTAGGTCAGATTCCTTTATGGATTCGTCCGTGACAGATATGAGTTGTTCCTTGTGGTCTAAGATATCAGATCCATCCGGAAAGGAACCGCTCTGCAGATTAATCTGACACTGGCATCGTAAAATATAGGCACAATGCAATCAGATACCGTAGCATTTTGGTTTTGGTTCATGCGGCCGAGTTTTGTCTTTGCGCTGGACTCGACAATAACGGTTTCCCTTTGAGTAACCGGGACACGTACTGTGTACGTTTAACTCTCACTCTAAATGTAAATGATTGTACACTTTTACATAATAGCAATCGTAAACTCTGAACTTCTAAAGCGCCACTCGAAAACCAAGCGCAGGGTATACCAGCTCATTCATATGGCCTCCATCCTGCTCATTCTCAATTAATTTATCGGGTGAGATACTTCACCAACGCTGCCTGTTTGAGTTTGAAATATACTGACCGTGGTAACACGAGATTCAAATATCTGAAATAAGCCACCATCTGCAGGAGGCGAAAATGTGTCCGTAAATGTCGTTCACCGTCTAGCAGCAGGCCAAACACTGCTAGTCCCATGCCACAACTTTTCCTCCATACAAACAAACATACACACATACAAACAAGCATACGCACATACATACATACATAGATATGTACATACGTACATACATACATGCATACATACATATGTAAATACATATGTACGTACATCTGCCTAAATACAGCTTCAGATTTTCGGTGCCCGAGCAAACCACGATCTTGGTTGCTGTTTAACGACACTGTGTCATAACAAAAATGATTAGTGTCGCCCTCCTCCTTTCTCCAGGCTTGGGACTGGCACTACCACAGGTAGGGTAGTGGCGGAGTCAGCCATCCGTCACTGAACGTAGCACAGTCCCTCTCTTTGGGATGCATTTTCTCCTTCTGTTAGCACTGCAATTCTTTCTGACTACCTCTCCTCCTCTTTCTCTGTTCTCAAAACCTGCTTCTTCTATCGGGGTCTTGCGCACTGCGAGCGCCTCTGAATGGTTCATCCTACTGGAGGCGCTCTATAAATGTTTGAATACAATACAGTATAACAGAGGACGATTTCTCGAAGGAAACGAGGTTGCCTTTCATCCGGAGAACCGACAAAAACTGGAGCATAAGGAAAAGAATCTTCAACGTGGAATTTCATTTCCGAAAGACAACACAGTTTGCAATGAAGATGTAGAGGAGAGAGGCGGAAAAGGAAAAAACGCAGTTAATGTGTTACATGAGGTTGGCTGAGGGTCGTTCCCAGGGGCATTGGGGGGCTTTAAGCAGGATAACGGTCTCTAACGAGGTGGCGGCAGAGAACCATGAAGGAAAAACTGTTGACCAGACCATTATTGTCTGATATCATTAGACACTATTATCGACGAAATTACACAATTTCTCTGGCAATGAGGCAGTCATTATACAACCATGCAGCCTTGTATAATATATGTATACATGTATATCTGAATTTATGTATACCTGTATGTATGCATTTAAGTATGCATGTATGTATGCATGTTGGCTATGTATGCATGTATATATGTAGTTCTGCATGTGTGCAAAACTGTGCATGTTTGCATATATGCTCGTAAGCAAGTATATATAATATGTATGCATTGTGTATGTGTGCATGCATGTTTCTATGTATATATGTATTTCGGTATGTGTGCATGTGTGTATGCACCATGTATGTATGTAGGCCTATGTATGTATGTATGTATGTATGTATGTATGTATGTATGTATGTATGTATGTATGTATGTATGTATGTATGTATGTATGTATGTATGTATGTATGTATGTATGTATGTATGTATGCATGCATGTATGTATGTATGTATGTATGTATGTATACGAGCACTTGTTATAGAGCCCCTTCAAGATGTATGTATGTATGTATGCACGTATGTATGTATGTATGTATGTATGTACGTATGTATAAATATATATATATATGTACGTAAATATATATATATATGTATCATAATGTATGTATGTATGTATGTATGTATCTATGAATCTAAATGACATTGTGTCATGAATCCCCGTTGTGTGCGTTTTCAATAGTCACGAACTCTCCGTCTCTCTTCTGGTCAACGTCGAGAGAATCGTGTACATAACATTTCGGAATTCGTCACGGAAACAATTAGAGACTCTGAACTGGAGAGAGCTCATAACAAACACAAAGAACACGCCTTCACGTTCATATTCCTGGGTTATTTTTCTTCAAAATCCTCTAAAAATTCGAACAGTTTGAAGTTGAAGGCGTATATAAATGCAAATATCGACCCCTACATGTTTTTATACAGCGACCGTATGGCCCCGACCCTGATCATTTTTCAATGAATTCACCGGGTGAGATCCTTCACCACCGCCGCCCTTTTGAATGGGCGTCACACCCTTTAAGGCCCCCGTATACGGACGGTGTTACATGGTATCGGGAGAGGAACTGGGAAGAGCATGCAATCACAGAGGCGTACATATACGTTCTCGCCAATGTAACTAACTCGTCCAGTGATTTGATGTGTGCCAAACACCTTCGAGGTGTTGACAGAAACTGTTACGTTAGGCTGAGTTTGTTCTGATTTATCAACATCATTATTATTTAAAAACACACTTGACGCCAATTCTTCTCCGTTCTTTTCTCCAACACCCTTCTTCTTTCGATTGCGGGCTTTCGAAGACGCGAAATTACGTCGAGAAGTTTAAAAGCAACCACTGGACTATACTCTATAGCAGTGCTGTCCAACCCGCGGCCCGCGGCCGCATGCGGCCCGCCGGCAGATTCTAAGTGGCCCGCCACAGCTTGCTAAATATTTGCAATTTCTGTTAAAATGAAGTAAAAGACAGTCACTGGCCTACTTGCATAGCTATTCGTTCGTAACTTGGCTTATCATTTGACAATGTGTACACAAAATCCAGTTTCCAAGACGTATTCATTATGATAACTCCATAATTAATAATTATAATACAGTTAATAATTTTCAATAAATTTTAGTCGCTGCTTTTGAGTTGACTGGTGCGGCCCTCGGCTTCAAAAATTACTTCTTCGGTGGCCCGCGGGGTCAAAAAGGTTGGACAGCACTGCTCTATAGGCTACGGCAACGAGGATTCTCGATCTTTGGCATTTATTTAGGTGCTATGTTTCCTATTGGTTCGGCCAACACAATATTATGACTGCATATTCGCTGTAAGTGTAGTGGTAATTGCAAATTTGAACTCCACCACTATTCGTACTCTGACTGTGCCAGTCCCAAGCCTGGATAAAGGAGGAGGGCGACGCTAATGATCTCTGTTATCAAACAGTGTCGTTAAATTGAAACTACTACAAACTGCAAATTTATATAGCGCCAATTCAAGAGACACTCGTCAGAGGCGCTCCTGGCCTAACACAGTGAAACCATGATCGAGCAGACTGGTCTTCAACGCTTGCGGAAAAGAGGCAAAGAGAGGTTGAAGAGTTTATGTCGTAGGTTGTTAGGTAACTTATTCCAGGAGGAGGGGGCCGAACATACACAATGAAACCACGATCGGTATCCGGATATTTCCCCCGGACATTCCCCCACGGACATCCCCCCCACCCGAACAGTAAGTAGGTAACTCTACCATTGTCCATGATGACTGTCATTAATCCAACTTCTATTGAAGGAAGCCAATACCTTCTTTCATCAATCCAACTTCTATTTAAGCATAGGATTTCTTTCATCAATCCAACTTCTATTTAAGCATAGGATTTGTTTGATCAATCCAGCTTCTATTTAAGGAAAAGAATTTCTTTCATCAATCCAACTTCTATTAAAGTAAAGAATTATTTTCATTAGTCCAACTTCGGGGAAATGTCCGGGGAAATGTCCGGGGGTGGAAATGTCCTAGACCCACACGATCGAACAGAATGGTCTTCAAGCGTTTGCGGAAAAGAGGCAAAGAGAGGTTGGAGAGTTCATATCGCAGGTTGTTAGGCGACTTATTCCAGGCG
This sequence comes from Aporrectodea caliginosa, assembly GCA_020284085.1. NCBI lineage: Eukaryota > Metazoa > Annelida > Clitellata > Crassiclitellata > Lumbricidae > Aporrectodea > Aporrectodea caliginosa. The sequence goes on from JACEVL010000946.1 coordinate 266,848, forward strand.
AAAGGGCCGACCATAGTAAGTCTTCTATCATGCTGGACCGTGGACACTGCAATATACTGCAATAAGATGTGGATGTGCTCAATAAATAAGACGCGTTTGAATTATTGAAGGAGCTTTCTTCATCCAAGTTAACCGCTTGAGTAGAGGGGAGAGAGGAGTGGAAAGTATATACAAGGAATGAGAGTCGAACACCCACGCAATCTAGAATAATTTAGGCGGAGATTGGAAAGCTATCATTCAACGAATAACATATATAGACATTTCTTGTTTAATTTCTGGGGTAGTGTCAGATAAAACTCACAAATCCTTCTGGGACACGGTAACCAAATGGCTACAGCGCTCGCAATGTAACGCGGAGAGTAGCCTACGGGTTAGAACCTACCCTGAGACGGTAACAGTGTTGGGACTCTGAGCAAGACCTTAGCTCACATTTGCTCAGTGCCATCGATTGATACTTGATCATTAGATAGTGGTGTTTTTAATTAAAGAATAATGCATAATAATAATCCTTCTCCGTACCCTTCCAAGATATTTGGCATCCTAGACGGAAAAATGTAGTCACGATATACAGGGTGGCGCAAAGAAAGTGAGACCGCCTCGTGAAATCTTGTGCAAAATTATGTTTTGGGCGGTTTTTAAACTGTAAAATTATGGGAAGGTAGGCGAATGATTACTTAGTTTCGAAATAAATCCTGGAGTAAAACAAGTCTAAATCGACTTTGTAAAAAAATTATGCCGATGGTAGGACTACGACAGCGCGTAAATCATGAAGCGGCCGCCCGAAATTAGTTAGAACAGCACGGACACGGAATATTCGGCGTGTGAGTGAGCTGATTTGCAGCCAGGATGATGATCCTCACAGCCACAAGAATCCAAGGGAATTGAAAGAGAAACTGGCATATCACGAAGAAGAGTGCAACGCATTATAAAGCAAGATTTGCAAGTTCAACCGTACAAACGCGTAATAGGGCAGGTTATAAACGAAAACTGCAAATTAAAACAGTTACTTGGCAGATGTCAAAACGAGAGAAGTGTAGGGGCTTACGAAGCATTTGGTTTACAGATGAAAAGACATTGACTCTCGCCACACCGGCTAATTCTCAAAATGATCGTGTTTATTCTGATGCAAGGAAAAAACACAAGTTCCCAGCAAAGAGACTCGTACGCGATCGTGAACATTTCAGTGGTGGCATCGTGGTTTCGGTCGGTGTATCTCGGATGAGAAAAACCAGTGTGATGTTTGTTGAATCTGGAGCTAAAGTGAACAGTGATTATTAATGTGATCACGTCTCAATACAAGGATTGCTTCCGCATAATCGAGCGATATGTAATCGTCAAAGCTGGACACTGCAAAGGACGTTGAAGAGTGGCAAAAATTCTCTCAACGGTTTATGAACAGAAGCATTGACCAGTGGCGCAGACGTTTACAAAAACCTGTTGAGAACCGAGGAAGACAAATTGAATTTGATTTCTGATTTGGTATAAATTAGTATTTGGCAACAATTTACTTGTTTTTCTTAGAAGAAAAAGTTACAAAAAATTTATTATTTGAAATTATCCTAGGCGGTCTCACTTTCTCTGCGCCACCCTGTAGGTCTATTCACGTTCATTTCAAAAAGACTATCATTCTAAGAATCGATTATTAAGATATTTATAGATTGAAAGGTTAATGACTCGAAATAAATCGATAATTTATTCAGTCACTCATTCAATCAGTGAGTGGAGTCAGTAAGTCCTTCACTCAATAACTATTAACTACCTCACTCATTCAATCGGCCATCTAACCACTGAGTCAAGTAAGAAATCAATAAATAAATTAATTAATTAATTAATAACTCAATCGATTAATAAATAAATCACTCAATCAATCAAAGAACCATTTAGTCAAAAATCAGTCACTCAGTCAATCAAGGGACTGGACAAGTACAGATAAGGGAGAAGTCAGTGCATGGATTAGATCCTGATTTCCAAGTGCAGTCGATCTGTTGCACTGGAACATGCATCTCAAGTGATGGAGTGAAGTAGTACCCACTGGGGATTGATCGCTGGTTTCCACAGCTTAAGCAGCAGAGCAATAAATCTATGGGTAGGAGAAGGAGATGATGGAGGAGGAGGAGGACGAGGAGGAGGAGGACGACGACGACGACGACGAGGACGAGATGGAGGAGGAGATGGAGGAGGACGAGGTGGAAGAGCACGAGAAGGAGGAATAAAAGGAGGAAGATGGGGAGAAGGAGAAAAGAGACGTGGAAGAGGAAGTAATGGAGGAGCATGAAGAGGAGGAGGAGGAGGAATTTAAAGAACATGAAAAGAAAGAGGATTTGGAACAGGAGCAGAGGAGGAGAAGAAGAGGTGAGACGGAGAAGTAAGAGGAGAGGAGAAGGAGGAGGAGAGGAGACTGAGGAGGAAAGGTGAAGGAGGAGAAGGAGGAGGAGGAGGAGGAGAAGGAGTAGTAGTCTGGTGCACGGGGGATTATCATCGGCGTTCGGTTCAGTGGTCTTACGTCTCGCTATATCAACGCAGGAAAGTATAGCGTTAGGTAAACACATTAGCACCACTAGAGACGACCAAGTTACTCGTGGCCCGGGCACAACATATACATCTATATACACACACGATCCACTATATATATATGCATATATACATATACGTACACATATACTACATCTCGGCATGTATACAGGCCTATCTATGTATATTCGTTCCATTACCCCTATTTACCTCAAGGACCAGTAACGAAACTGTATCAGGAGCGCAATCCACATACACGCTGCTCTAAATGTTTATAATTATATATAATTATATATATATATATATATATATATGTCTTTAAATGTGCGTATATGTATGTATGTACACCTGTATACATAGTGCACACATATATAATATATATATACCCAACAGATTTACAATTGGGTAAAGACCGAATCTTGATCCGCAAATCGGTTTTCGCTGGATTTTGCCCTAGAGCGATTAATCGCAACCGACACAAATACCAAAGGAAGTAATATTTTTGACCAAAAACAATTTATTTTTTCATTAATGTAGAAATAGTAACCTGATTCCGCGACCTACAGCGGGCATTTTTAATTATTTATTATTCAAAATCCGTGCAAAATAATAAAATTGTGAGTCGACGCATCGACAAAAATGGCGGACAGTCGGTCTTTTTTCTTAAGCCAAGTGGTTTAAAACATATATTGCATTAATAGACACATAAAATTGTAAAGATGACTAAATTAGCACTTCAGAACAAAATAAAAATAAATATTGCCTATTAAGTATTAATCGAATCGAATCCGGAATCTGCAAAAAGCAGGCCAAACATCCGGAATCTGAAATCGGCAAAATAATGCCAATCGATTTAACCCTATTCACAGCTGTACAAACCCAGTTTTATATCTACATTGCCCATTGATGTCTCTGCAGATGTATAGCAGAGACACCCACATCTATAGATGTGGGTTTTTAGCTATACTGATGTGTGTGTGTGTGTGTGTGTGTGTGTGTGTGTGTATGGGTGTGTAGGTGTATGTAGGTGTGTGTAGGTGTTAGTGCGCATACGTACATACATACATACATATATACATATATACATGCATAGGCCTACATATATATACATACACACATACATAGTACATACATACATACATACATACATACATACATACATACATACATACATACATACATACATACATACGTACATACATACATACATACATACATGCATGCATGCATGCAAACACACATACAATTACAAACATACCAGAGTCAGATCGGTATATAGGGTGCGATCTCTGGCCCTAGTTCAGACCACTCGAACCCTAGGTCAGAGGTTCTTAACCTTTTTTGGCACACGACACACCTAAACTTCCAACAAAATTTGGCGACACACCATGCAATCGTCAATAATCGTCATTATGTGACTATTGTTAAAATTTAAAAATAGTACAGTTAAACTAGTTTATTTATTTAAAATTTTAAACTGTTAACATTTTTAACGAATGAAAATGTTCACGTTCAGTGTTTTCTACTAGCCATCGTTCCGCTTGCGCACAACAGATTTCTTCTTTCTCGTGCTCTTCTTGGTTGGTTTAGGGCAACATTAGGCCTACTAAAACTATCAGTGGCAGCAGCATCGGTTTCGTAACTACTGTTGGTGCTAGAATCCGTATCATTGATACCAAAATCTTATTCCACGTCATCCGTTGTAGATTCGCAAAATTTTCGTTTCCTTATGATAAATTTTTCCATTTGGAATGCTACAGTCTGTTATATTAGTAGCCTAGGCCCTAATGTGTAAAAGTTTTCACCGGCGCGATCGCAAACGTGTATACTGTGTATAAGATAGACATCATGTTCGCCCCAGATTGCGATAAATAGAATAGAACTAGATAAATAGAGTGCTACGAATTCTCACAGCCTACGTCCTCTAAACTCGCGGCTAAAGAGCTAAAGTATAGGCCTAAGTAAGTCAGTGTAATGCAAGAATGACGGACGTATGCTGTGAGAATTGGTGAAACACCAATTTTTCGCGACACACCAGTGACACACCATGTTTACGCGACACACTGCCGGTCGATTCGCGACACACTAGTGTGTCGCGACACACCGGTTAAGAACCTCTGCCCTAGGTTATAAGCTCCCGGTTCACTGCTCTCTTGCGGTACAACTCAACTGGAATTTGATAATGCCTTCCTTGAGAAGTTCACTCCATCACCCCATGCACCCTAGATTGCACTCAATCACCTTCCCCACAAATCAGCGTACACTCCGCTCATCACTCCCCATCACCAGCTATACCGACCAGTCCCATCATTCTCCCTCATGTCACCGCTCCACCCTCACACACTTCTTCCAGCCATCGGAGGCTCTACCATGCAGCACCGCTTAGGATCCCCTCCAACTGACATCCCATGTCAACGAGCGTCTTAATTGCAGAAACGGAGGCAAATGCATTCGACTGTACGTATATATGAGAAGGGACGCCATGTTGACGATGACACCGGAAGAAACGGATGCGCTGGTTCCCCGCTGTTTACGTCGCCGGATGTTATCTGACCGATGACACCAGTCAACCATAGTGCTCCGATATCTCCTTCTCTTCTTCCTTTTTCTCCTTCTCCTCTTCCTTCTTCTCTTCCATCTTCTCTTTCTCCTTTGTCTACACCGCTTCTTCTTCCTCCTTTGCCTCTTCGTTCTACTTCTATTCCTCCTCGTATTCCTCCTCCTCCTCCTCCTCCTCCTCCTATTACCTCTGCTCTTATTTCTCTCCCTAGTCCTTCTCTTCCTCCTCATCATCCTCAGCCTCTTATTCCTCGCCCTTATATTCCTCCTCCTCCTATTCCTCATTCTATTTCTTCTCCTCGTTCTCCTCTTCGTCCTCCTTCTTGTCCTTCTTCTCGTCTCCCTCGTCGTCGTCGTCGTCCTCCTCCTCCTCTTCCTCTTCCTCTTCTCTGCTCCGTTTTCCATCTTCCGTCTAATGTCACGCCTGGCAAGACGAGGCAATGCTGTTGCCGGGAAACCCGGTGCAATATTTACGACACGACCAGAAAGACATTCATTGCGCACCTTCATGTAAGGTATACTTACCAGAAGGCGACATGTAACGGCGCCGACAGAAACAGACAAGGAAGAGGAGTTGCATTTCTAGGAATGCAAGCCACTCACTACAAGATAAGCCTGCGTAACCCAAAGTGTGTTCCGTGGAACCCTCGAGTTACGCGAGGGGAAGATAAGGGTTCTGTTAGGAAATTGGATAAACATCGCATGTTTCCTATTGCCAATTACATTGCAAAGGACTTGGTTTATAGTTTAAACTTTATTGTATTGTATTGTATCTATCAATTTATATAGCGCCTCTCGCAGTTCACACCAATCAGAGGCGCTAAAGGACATTGCAAAGGACTTGGTTTATATTTTAAACTTTATTTCTCATATGAGCCATTTTGTTTACGAGCCTATCTTGTATAAAGGAGAATTCAGCTTTTCATTACTGTGTTATTAATTAAATTTGTTGGTCTGCTTCGCAGGCGCAATGTTTGCCAAAATGTTTTATTTAGGTATACATAGGTCAGGGTTTTAGGTCAGGGTTTCCCCTAAATTTTTCAGGTCAGTAGGGTTCCGTAGACATAAGAGATGAAGATGCACTGAGATAAGGCATCGGACTGTATTACACACACACACACACACACACACACACACACACACACACACACACACACACACACACACACACACACACACACACACACACACACACACACACACACACACACACACACACACACACACACACACACACACACACACACACACACACACACACACACACACACACACACACACACACACACACACACACACACACACACACGCACGCACGCACGCACGCACACGCACACGCACACGCACACGCACACGCACACACACACACATGCACACATGCAGTAGCGTAGCCAGGAAACAATTTCGGGGGTTTCCATTGGACATGGTCGCAAAAGTTAAGCTTTTTGTATTTCGCATATAAAAGCATTTAAACAAATTTCGGAAATTTATTTGGGGGTTTGAACCCGTAAAGCCACCCCTTAAATACCCTCATGCATACATGCATACACAACACATGCATATACATACAGACATATATTATAGCGCTATTTCCGTTTATTATCTGTTATAGGCAAGTAGTGGGGAGGCAAACGGTCTTGAATATGGAAATACATGTATACATACACTAAAGGGGAATAAATGTACATGAATGTACATTTAGCACAAAATTAATGATAAAGTAATTTTTTATCTTCCACATTTTCAAGCCCTTGCGATGGAAAAAATGCAAAGTATAAGTTCAGACGTTTTTCTCTGACCTTGTATCAAGCCGCGCACTGGCCACATATCAGATTAATGAATCTCATTACAGGAAGCTTGTGGCATTATATGCACACATCTTTTGATGATTTAAGATGTAATCACAGTTGCCGACAAAACGTATAATCTGCATATAATATTATATATATAGACCTATATATAATTATAATAGGCATATATACATGTATGTTTGAATATATATATATATATATATATATATATATATATATATATATATATATATATTAGGGTGGTCCACGTCACAATGGTAAAATTTCATCTTTAGCAGAACTGTGCTCCACAAGTCTAAATCTGTTCTACCTCTCCTAAGTAAGATGTGGACCAAATCTGAAGCAGATTGGAGCATTTTTAGAGGTCGCTCAAGGTCGCCAAACATTCTCTTGATAATACCATGGCATAGTGGAAATTATTGACTGTTATCTACTCAACAAATACTATTAGAACCGCTTGCTACTTCATTTTGAATTGATATTGTTTTAAACTGAAGTTTAGAAATACCAATCTAACATTAGTAACTATTCTTTGATGTAGAACTAGAATGCAAATGTTGGAATTGTTAAAATTGCTTTTAAGAACTCTAAACTTGTGTACTTTGTCAGATTTATTAGTACATTGGTGAATTTTAGGAATTGAAGAGAGTTGACTGTATAGTTTTTGACATAGCTCATAAACACCTTAATGGCAGACAAGAAGCAGTGCTGAAGTTTGGCTGATAGAGAAGAGCACAGAAAAACTGTTTGGGTCCCATCTTCCAACAAAGGTTCCATCCGACGATCATGCAACAAGAACCATGAGGAGCAGGTGACAAACTTGCAGTACTAGTCATAGGTGATGGAGAAGAGATATATTCTGGGAATTCCAAAAATTGGCTGCAGAACTGGTAATGAACAAGCTGAAGCCTGCCTGAGGACTCTGGATGACTAGGCTCTTCAGACTTCGGAGTCTAGTTCGTGGTATATAGTCTATGACATCACTGCCAGCAATACTCGCCTGAAGAATGGTGCCTGCGCTTTTATTGAGAATTCGAATTAGCAAGAATTAACCTGGATGGCTTGCCGCCATCATGTCATGGAACTTCCTCTTGCTGTTTCGGCTCTTTATCTGGACCTACTGGAGGGTCTGCCATTACTATGCTCAGGAAGTTCCAGCAAAGCCGGCCACACATTGACCAGGCGACAAATGAAGTGGCTTCCGACTACACACTTCTGCTCTTCGAGAAGAAAAATGGTGAAATTCTGCAAGACAGCTCTTGAAGGGTCACA